>JAEIIG010001935.1:0-39271 GCA_018904695.1 Drosophila parvula
TTATAATTAGACTTAGTTGGTTCAAGTTGGATCAAACTTACACAAACAATATATTATATATATATTATATATATCGATTTCCATTTAGAGAGCGTTTTTTGTGTAAAAGAGTAAAGGACAATAACTTTGCAAGCATTTATATAAATTCCACAAGTGAATCGAATAATTATAGTAATCGAGGCTTAGTTGAAATCCATTAACCAGATTAACCAGATTATCCAGAACTGTCCGCTGGATCCGCTTGGAATGTCCTTGTAGATCGTAGATCGCACTCTCGCACTCGCACTCGCACTCGCACCTTTGTGTACTCCGACCAATAAATCGAAGGAGCACATCCAGCTCCAGCTGAAAGCTTTTATCTACGCACTGCTCCTGTTACGTCACTCAATCACTCAATCACTCTTGTCCAACTCGCTCAATCACTGCACTTATGCGGCCCAACAACAGTGCGTTTCACAGCTATAGGGCCAGCTGGATTAAGGGAGTACCTATATTTTCTAGGAATTCTTCAAGAATTTACTGCATTCGATAACATATCGCTTAAGGGGGTAACTGTAACGGCTGAATTCGATAACATTTGACAATCGCCAGAGAAATTGGCCCTTGATTCGGCCACAAAGCAAACCTATTCCCTTAACTCCAAAGCCCTAATACCCGTGAAACGCACTGTAACCGTAATTTCTGGAAAGATATTAAGCTATTAATCTTTTTATTTTGTTGTTTTTTTTAAATTATTTTTTTTTAACATAAACATAATGTTTGTTAGCTAAACTAAAATAAAAACCAAAACTCGTGTTGAATTTGTATTTATACGGACAAAAATATATATACATACATACATATATAGTATATTGTATATTAATGTACGTGCTATATGAGATAAATGCTACAGATTGTTATACAAATAAATCAAAATTGAGTCAAAAAATATACAGATACAAGATATTAAAGGAAGCAACTAGAAATCAATATGCACATTGACGAACTACAGAGTCCAAACAGAGGGGGAAAGAGATGGATAGATCCCCAGATGAGATCTAACCAACTACAGTCAGTTCTCGCGAAAGAGAACCAAGGATATGGGTAAGGAATGGGTAGGGAATTATTTGTTTTATTTAATATTATAGGGGATACATTTACAATAAACATGAATGTGGAAACTCTTACCTCTTATAATCTCTGATATGTATCTGTTAGAACTGGAAAAAACGTCGATGTTTAAGGCCGATATATCGATGTTTACATATAAAAAATATCGAAAACTACGATACTTTTCCAGCTCTAGTATCTAAGGTGCAAGATATAGGAAGAAAGAGGCATATTTCTCGCATTTTAACCGAAACAGAGAGAGAGGGAATTAAAAAGGTCTTTTCTGAGTCGTTTCTTTGAATCCGATATCAAACGGGTCCACGGGCAACCGGTAAGTTGCCCAAGTTTAATCGGAACGAGAACTAAGCTTGCCAGCTCTAATAAATACATATAAAACATATTTAATACTATAATAAATTCATATAAAAGAAATATATAATAAAAAATAAATATAATCCAAACGAAGTCAGATAGTTCTCCTTAGCGAGCTTCTCCTGCCGCTGACTGTATCTTTTGGCCACTGATGCGTGCCATCTGTGCCTCCATTGGATCGTCTATATTTAGAGCCAGCGATTAGCAGCCAATGGCAGACGTTCTCCGGTCCGCGGTCTCCGGTCGAGCCCGATCTATGGCGAACCACTTGACGCTGCCAGGCTGTCTGGTCGGTCCAGCGGTGACAAGTAACTGCGGTTGCCGCCGCCGCCGCCGCCGCTGCCTCCGTTTCAGTGCTTAAATGTGCGCGTTGCTTCTCGAATCCTTTCAGTCGTTTAGCCACAGCCAGCCAGGATGAGCAAGGATCAACAGCAGACCCCAGATCAAGGATCAGTAGTAGCGAGAATCATCAGCCCCAGGGAGCGACGCCTGCTACGTACGCCCAAGTGTGCCCGGTGCCGCAACCATGGTGTCATCTCCTGTGTCAAGGGCCATAAGCGGCTGTGCCGGTGGCGCGAATGCTGCTGCCCCAACTGCCAGCTAGTGGTGGATCGACAACGGGTAATGGCCGCCCAGGTGGCCCTACGTCGCCAACAGACCATGGAGGCCCTGGAGGCCACCACCACGACAGCAACTGCCACCCACAGTAGCGAGGGCGAGGACTCGCTTACCTCCACATCGCCGCCACCAGCCTTTAACACGACCAGCGCTTCCTCTGCCACAGCAACATCATCTGCCACGCGGCAGGCTTTGATGGCCCAGAAAAGGATCTACAAGCAGCGACTGCGCAGCCTGCAGCAGTCCACGCTCCACATCACCGCCGCCATGGAAGGTTAGTAACTCTAATCCCTTATGAGCAGACCCCAGAAAGAAGCCCTTTTTTGTCTAGAAAGAAATTGCAATTTTGTCTCAGAACTAGTGTCTTAAAAATGGCATAAATCACAAGAAATATTGTGGAATAATTAACAATTTGAATTTATTGTTGCATAATGTAGAAAAGAAATAGAAGATACGTATTTAAGTTCACTTTGAACAAGATTGATCGAAAACATTGGAATTTACAACTTAAAACTCAATTTTAAGGGAAAAAACAAAGGCATTTCCATTTAAAAACAAGCTTGAGTTGAAAAACTATATTTTAACCTTGCAATATACATTTATATATGCAAAAAATCCTATTTTGTCTGATATATCACTCAATATAATCGGAAAAGGAGACCAACAATTTAAGGAACCATTTTAAAGTTAAATGCAATGTTTTTCGCTTTTATAAACTTTGCTTTATCAAAGCTTACGATATATTCAATATGATATTAAGCGCATTATTTTTGTCAATATATCATTTTGGTTATAATCCTTATAAGAATTTTGTCATCAAGTTTGGTAGCTTTAACTCATATGGTCTTTAAGACCTGTTAAGTTATACTGGCAGACGGACAAGCGGACAGACGGACAGACGGACAAGGCTATATCAACTCCACTTGTGATGATAAAGCTTGAAAGCCATAGATGCATAATTTGTAGACCCCATAAAAAACCAAATTTAATACTATGATTCATTTTGTTAAAAAATTATTATTATTTGAATTTCATTTCAACCAGAAGTTATAGTTTAAAACAAATGTTGCAATAAATACACCGAAATTAGTAACTACAATTATACATTAATTAAAAATATCTTAAAACCGATATTAATCCTAATGAAAGAACTCCTTTAAGCAGTGATATTCTTAGGGTTAATACGAAAAATGAGTGTTTCAGTTGAAGTATTACATATATATGTAATATGATTATATTATATATACATATATGTCTATATATGATTATTATATATATAATATAATATGATTAGGTATCTAAATATCATCTTCATCACGTTCTTTTTGTGCCTAAAATGAAACAAAATCAAAAGTGGTCCTGGACCAATCTAATAAGCCACAACTTAATGTTATTCTCCCGATCTATTTGTTGTATTTTAATGGATATACATATATATAGATATCTACCAAGCCCCGAGTCCAAGTCCGAGTCCGTCTCCCTGCCCCTTCCCTGGGCATTTTTTTTTGGTTCTTCCACCATGCGGTGCCAGACTGTCTGGTCCAGACACTCCGTAATTGGAGATCGTCTACGTTTTCCGTCTCCGTCTCCGTCTCCTGACCGAAGAGGACAGGAAATGAGTGATTCCCTGCAACAACAATAACAACAGCAATAGCAACAGCAACAGCAACAATAACACCAACAATATGTAGCAATTATTGTGGACTGACGAGAAAAAAAAAACAATGGAAATGAAAAATGGAAATCGGACGCCCCGAAGTGTGTACGCACATTTTCCAATCACTTGAACGCGTAAGCCGATACGCCACCAAAACGGAAAAACCTCTTGAGTGAGAGGTAGAGAAGGGAAAAATGTGGCAACAGCAATTGACTTCTCCTTCTTCTCCTTTGGGTTTTCATCTCCCATCTGCTTTCCGAATAAATAAGTGGCGATCCCGAGTGCAAGTCGCGGTGCCAGACTGTCTGGCATTGTCGCCTCGTCTCCGGTTACCCAACGTGATAGCTCCAATCGTGCCGTCCATTCACAACTCCCGAATCAGCTACAATTTGTATTGAACCCGCCCACCATCCTTCGTTAATCCGTACTAATTTCGGTACTTCCCCAAAATTTTCCTTTGCAGAATACAAGCAGCGCTTTCCCACGTTCAGCTCGCCGCTGATGGAGCGAATGCGCAAACGGCGGGCGTTCGCCGATCCGGAACTGAATCATGTCATGGAGGCGACGCTGGGCGGGAACGCTTTGTACTTTGCCACCGTTGCCGCTGCCGTTCAGCAGGAGCACCAGCAGCAGCACCAGCAGGAGCAGCACCATCCCAATTTGTATCAATCAATGCCGCCGCCGCCGCCGCCTGCTACCACGCCCAGGACACGCACGATGCAGCACTCCAGCACCGCCAAGAAGCCCAAGCTCAGCTTCTCCATTGAGGCCATCATGGGCATCAGCACGTAGCCACCTGGAGCACACTCTCTGTACATAGCCCTAGGATTAATAGACCTTTTTTTTTGACTACCTTTAAGTTTCAAATGAAATAAAACAATGAAAACATAAACGGGATTTGTATTATTATTGATATATGGATATCATTGGTCCACATGGCCCTATGCCGCGGGTATGCCATTTCTCTGCGGGCGCTCTGTCGGCACATGGACGCTATCAACATTCTTGCGACTTAGGCAAAGGTATTTGTCTTCCAGTACGCTCTCGGGAAATTAAAGTATAGCATTAGTGATGTGCCATTCTTATGTTCTAGCTAAATCTAGCCGCTTTTAGGCATAGCTATTTTTTGTAGTCATTACTGTTTGTTGATATCAAATTCAAATTCTCACCCACTGATCTAAGAACTATATCTAAATCAGTTTATTCTTCAATATTATATATATTAATATATATATTATTAATATTAATATTTAATAACTTAAATAAGGGAAATCAAATACAAAAATTAATGAACTATTTTTTAGATCAACGCAGGCTTCATGTAAAAGTTCAATACAAATTCATACATTTTTTAAGACCTGACCTTTTGGACTTTTAATATGGACCTTAAAATCATAAATTCTTAGTCATGCTTGTTTTTTCTTCATTTTGGAAACCATAAATAGCGTTTTTTGGGTATTCGTTCAAAGGATGATTGAACTCCATGGAAGTCCATTACGCGACGTAACACTCTCCGAAAGGAAGATCAACTATAAACTGGACAATCTGGCTGACAAGGTAAATAATAATGAATCAATAGAGTAATATATACATATTAGGAAAATGACAGGAAGGCTTAGGCAACTTGTAAAATAATTTAAATAATAAATACATATGCGTGCAAGATTAAGACCTATAATTTATTTTAAAGTCACTATATTGCTAAATAAAGGCCTAATAATATTTAAACTTGAAAAGAAACATAATATCAGGCCATAAGCTATAGGTTAAAGAAGTCGGATCAGCCTTATTTTTGCACTTGATCTGCATACATATATTTTAAGTCGATTGTGCAAAATTCAAGTCAATCGGTTTTCAATTTAGCTTGCAAATTTGCTTAGAAAACATATGGGAATGGTTAGATTAACTATTTATACTCTGCCAATGTCAGAAATGTCTTCTTTTGCTGAAAACTATAATATTCTGCAAAATATTTAAATCGAAATAAGTTAAAGAAACTTTCCAAAAACTTGTCTCTTAATTTTGGAAATTGCTTGACTCTTTTAGTTTTCCAGGGCTGGCAAGCTCGCGCTCATCTATCGATCTATCGCTGCCTATCGAAAAAGCTGCCCAGTTCTGCCAGGGCGGCAGGCGTGATATTTTTTTAAAAACGTTATCGCCTGGCGCTCTTTTTCGCCGTGACTGCTTCGCCGTTGCAACAAAAGCAAACATATTCGCCTATAGTTTGTAGCTGTAGTATTTAGTACGTATACATATACATATACATATATATATACATATTTATTGCGACAACAACAGAAGGCGGCGCGACGCGACGCTGCTGAGAAAAACATTTGCCAGCACTTCAGCTGCTTCTGTTTTTCGTCGGCTGTTTCAGTTTCAGTTGTTTAATTGCGGCTAGCGGCCAAGGAGCTTTGATTTTGTGATTCCTGATTGTGATTCTGATTCTGATTCGGATTCTGATTGGAACACACACACACCACAGACCAGGAACAGCAGACACCTTCACCTGCTCACACCAGCACACACATATTATTAGGTACATACATATATACATACGTATATGGTGTAGATAAGTTTATTAATAAGTTTATGCCTGCCACAAACACACACGCACGCATTTTTGCGATCACAACAAACGCCGTTAGATAATCGTCACGCCCACCACCGCCACCCCCCTTAGCAACCATCCATCAAGGTGAAAAGTGCAGCGAAAAATCGATTGAGGCTGAATAAACACCGTTGCTTTCTGCTCTTGAACTACATACACACATACATACATACACACGTATGCACAGACATGGCCGCGAAATTCTAATTGGGAGCAGAGCAGCAAGGAAGTGACAGTGAAAGTGATTTGTGCGCCTAAAAAAAAGAAACAACTAAATCAAGGGAAACCGAAAAATAAACGGTGTAGTACCTCAGATTTTGTTGATCGTTTTGCGTGTTTCTTTAATTGAATTGCGTGTTTTCTCCAACAGAAGCCGCTAAATTGTTGCTTCTCACCGCGACTGCTTTTTTTTTTGTTGTTGTTTTTGTTTTGTGTTCGTGTGCGTGTGGCGTTAACAGCTGTTTAGCAAACCAATTAGCACAAAACACCAATCCGGCCGTCCTCTCTAATTTGTTTCTCCTTTCTTTTTGTTTTTGTTTATTTGCACCAGCTACGTGTCAATCAAGTTGCAATATAATTTCGCCAATAATATATATATATTTATATCGTAGTAATAATTAATAATACAGTGTTCTCCTCTAAGGCTAACGGTACTTTTAATTAGTTTCCAGTTGCTTATCAGAGAGTTTCGTTGGCTCTATCTTATCCAATTGGGATGTGTATGCAGGCGCCCGATTAGGGTCCAAGGTGTCCCAATTACCATAGCGGGAGAGAGAGAGAGAGAGCAAGAGCAGGGTGCAAAGTGCACATAATATTCACATTTTTTGGGAGCTATTTCGTTGCATAATTCGATTTTGTTGTCAAAACAAATCAGAAAATCACAATAGCGGCAGAGGATACAGTGACTGCCAGCAGAATTTGCACCCTGAAAAAAATATATCTTATTGGAATTGATAGAGAAGGAAAAAACTGAATAGATTTTTATACGCAGTACCCATAGGGTCCAGGGGTAGACAGACAGAAGGCAGCATATCAGAACCAATAAATAATATAAACTATAAAACAGTTAAAAAAATATATATGTACCTATGTTCATATATATAAAATATATATAATACATACATACATATATAATATTTAATAAAATAAATAAATACTTTTTAACGTTAAGAAATAAATGTAAAACATTTAAATATTGAAATCGGTAAAATGTATATTAAACGGTTCACTTAGACTTATTATTACAAACAACAAATTTTTAAAAATATATAAAATGGTTATAAAAATAACCCTTTAATATATAATATTAATATTACTTACAGATAATTTTTCCAGATATTTTTCAATTACAAAGACCAAAAAATCACATCGTTTTCCTGTTATTTTTGTGAAAATAAAAAGCAATCCTTTACTTGCTTTCAAAAACTAAAAAGGCATTAATTTAATTAATAAAAATTTAATAAGAACCATTAACTCTTAATAAAAGCACTGAAAATAATGTTTAGTTAATATTAAATTAAAAACAATGCATAAGACATCAACATAATGTTAACAATTTAACATTTAAGTTAACATTTTATTAGGTAACAAATGTAATTTATGGTTTAATTTTCAAATTAAACTTGTAATTTAGATGTGCAAATTAAAAGGAGGATCAAGAAAATATTTAAAAAAACCCGCTAGGGAATAGTTTTCTTTTCTAAACAAATCTGAGATATTAGTATCTTTACATTTACCCACAGATCACTGTAGTTTGTTTGTTCTTCCAAATGAGGTCTCCCGTCTTTTTTTTGCCTATTTAAGAACTTCGCAACCGGTTTTTGGGGGAATATATTATATATTCCCCAAAACGTGTCGGGTTTGGGCTTGAATAAATAAGTACTGTGCTTGGTATCTATATACATATGTACATATGTGTATATATGTATATAATGTGTATATATTTCTATACCACAGATTCAGTATGTTTTTTTTCGGGCCATGTTAAATACGTTCTTTTTTTGTTAATTTCTAAACATTTGCTGTCGCTAAAAAGAAAGCAAACAATCTGCTCGGCTGATTGACGCTTGATTTGAGTGCAAAATGTACTAAATATATTTCAGGTATCTCTGCCTCTCTGGTCATTGTCGTGTCTTCCAAACGATTCTTTGTCCACTTTTTTATTTCTTTATTTTTGTATTTTTTTTTTTTTTGCCTTACGCAATTGCCGCAATTCAAAGTGCAAAAATGTGAAGAGCATGAGGCCGAAGCTGTAGCCTTATTCGATTCAGAGATCTGGCGGAATAAGCCCCGACTCGGGACGTCACTGATAAGCGCTGGCTCAAAGTCAAAAGTACAAAACAGACAGAGAGACACCCCTATAATGAGTTCGCCGGATTCCGGAAAATAGAGCATATAATGCCGGAGTAATTAACCAAAAAACATAGAGCTCATAAATCGCTTATGTACATATAATTCGCAGAGTAAATACCCGAAAATCCGTGGACTGCCTCTGAAAAATAAAACTTCCACAGCGATAAGAGAGCGGATTCGGTGAAAGATAACCAACTAAGCTCACTGTTATTTGGCAACGTTTTCAAGTGTTACTTGTTTTTTTTATTAGATCACGGGTGCAGCATTCCGTGAGGATGAGCTTTGAGTAGGGCTACTCTTTATAGCAGGTGTACAAGGGAATTATTACTTTGTAAGAGAATATATGGCAGAGAGTATATAAGCATCTCCGAACCTATATAGTTATTACATATTTTATAATATTAATCCTTGTTTTAATTGAAATTTACGTTTATGGCACTTGTACAAAAACGAGTAACAAACAAAATAGAAATGAAGTAGACTCTAGAGTGAATGCAGGCGCATTTTCAAATTGCCCGCCCAAATGCAGCTGACTGCGGTTCGGTTTGTGTCCCCTCTAAATGCACATTCGCCGCATCAGCAACAGCAGCGGCAAATTGAAAGGCCTGACTTCCCAAACAACTTGCTCGTAAATATGTATTCCCGCAACTTTATGTGTTTATATGTGGCGGCAAGTCAATAAATTGGTAATCGAACCATGCGAACTTCCATTGATAAGCCCTAAATATGTTACTGATAGCGGCAGACTTTCCTCTATGATAAGCCCTCAAAGACTTACTGATAACAGCTGGGCGTCCAATTCGCCGCTCTTATAAGTTCGACTTACTCTTATACGGCGCGCAATACACACACATACACACCTACCCCTGATTTTGGAGGGCGTATTTGTGTGTTTGTGTGTGTCCACAAATCTTCTTCCTCTTCTTCCAGTTTCGCGCTGGAACTTTAAGCGACGACGTGTGTGCTTGTGCTAAAAGCGCTTACTAATTAATTACTTTTACTTGCAGTCAAAAATGAGCCGCCTGCTAATTAAGCCCGCGGCTGCCACAATGTCTGTTGCTCTGCAACAGCAGCAGCGGCAGCAACAACAGCACGTCATTCGCCGCTGGAAATCGTTTCTCAGTAGCAGCAGCAGCAACAACAATGGAAATCGACGCGCAGCGAAAACGACGCTGGCAGCAGCGTCGACACCGACGGCGAACAAAAGCAGCGGGCAAAGCGGCAGCGCCATTCAACCGTTAGACGTCCATCGGTTAGTTTCGCTCGCGACTCGCGATTAAATAAATAAATTAAGTAGTAAATAAGCAGCGAGTTCGCCTTTAACAACTCCTTCGCCACTTCCCGTCATAGTTCGTTCTCCTGCAGCAGCAAAATGCCGTCGTCCGACAAGTCGCTGTCCTTGGACAACATAAACCCCAACTTTATTGCCATGGAGTATGCGGTGCGCGGTCCGCTGGTGATACGCGCCGGTGAAATCGAAAAGGAACTGCAAAAGGTGAGTGTGGAAAGAATAGAAATAAAGTGAAGGAAGCGCGGCGCTAAATGCGACGCCATTTGTTCCCCTTTGATTCCACAAAAATTAATGGCAAAGCCCGCATTTAATGTCTAAGCACGCTACAGTATTCCCATGGCGTGTCTGTGTCATTCCCGCTGTGTCTGTGCTTGTGTTTTGGCTGTGTTTCGTGTGTGTGTGAGTGTTGTTGCCTCGCTTTGCCGCCCTTTTCTTTACGCCTCAATTCGCCAAGGCGAGAACTATGCCTGGAATCATTCACCTTGCCTTCCCTCTCTCTTACTCCAAGGACACCTGTTGCTGCTGAAAAAGAAAGAAAGTGAGAAATCGGGTGGATAAAAGGCATGCGAGAAGAAACTGTTTTTTTTTGTGCGAGAAGAAACTGTTTTTTTTTTTTGTGCGAAAAAAAACTGTTTTTTTTATTTTGTGCGAGATAACATCTGTTTTGGAAACTCAAAAGCCAAACAAAGTTGTTTAATTTATTTCCCCATTTCCGATTTTTGTTTATTTTTTTTAAGGCTATAGAAAAATATATAACTAATTATATATATCTACTTAAGCTTCTAAATTGGGCTTATTGTGTAAAGTTCTCAGTTTAATTAAAAAGTGCAAAAGTGCAACCTCCTTAAAAATAAGTTGTTAAAACTTTTCTGTGTTCCAACACTTTTTTGAATGTTTTAAAACCTATTTTTTAAATAACTTTAGATGGTAAATCACAATTACTTAAATTTTACAACCCTGTTTCTTTTTAAACTATATTTTAAAAACTCATTAACAGAATTTGTTGTAAAAAACATAAAATAGAAATTTAAAAATAGGCAAGAAGTCGGAATTATAATATTTCCTTATACCCAAAATAGATCTTATTTGTTCAGTGTAAATATATATATATATATCTTGCCTAACCTATTCCCGTTTCTACATTAGCTAAAACAGGTTTGTTAAATATTACCTTTGGTTTTTGCAAACAAAAAATCCATTAACTACCTAATATACTACAGTAATAACTTAATTTCTTTGCTTGCACAAAAATAGTTCGAAAATATACAATTCTAGTGTGAATAACTTATAGGTAACGCTATCGAAAGTAAGCCAAATGTTGAGATAACAAATGTAATCTATAAGCAATGCCATAAAATGATCCAAGACTTATCTAAAGAAAATGAAATTTAGTCTTTATAGTGGCAGCAGTAGGGGGAAAAAAGTGCCAAAAAAAACACAAAAACAAGTCTATAAACTAATTAACGAGTGAATGATTTGTGGCTGTTAGGTTGGCCCAAGACCATTGCTTCTACTGAAAAAGCCGAGTTTTATGCCGAAACGAGTCATGGTTTTAATTGCTAATATATAAGTATATAGGCAGAGCCGCTTCTAATTAGTGTAAATTGCCTTTCTTGCCTCAATTGAAGCCATCAGCTATGTAGTTGTGCCCCAATTCAAGTTCACTGAACGACCTTCAACTTGGCTTACATAAGTGCGAAAAATGGTGGGTGGGTGTGTGTGTGGGCGGGCAGGATGCTGCCTCTGTTATCAGCGTGCGAACGTGGAAAAAGCATAATAACAAAGGGAAAACAATATGCGCATGAGCTAGGGAAATGTGTGGTACACACACGCACACGCTTTTCTCTCTCGATTTTTCCACATTTTTCCACTCTTCGAACTTTGTTGACCCGCCGTCGCAGTCGTTTTATATAAACATATGTAAACATGCCTATATATGTATGTACACAAGTCAAAATTCCGTCGACAGCACGTTGATTCCTTGGTTTCCCGCCGTTTTTCCCGCTGCTTTTGATTTCCTTATCCGACTCTGCCTTTTTGCGTTTTATCAAGAAATTCCCCCACTTGGAATCCCCTTGGAGAGCCTTGGCACTTGGCCAAAAATCAGAACATCTGACAGCAACAGAAATTGCTTATCAAATGCATTTATTTCACCTTTTGTTATTGAACCCCAACTAAGGGGTTCTTATCGTTTCCATTGAGTTTATTAAGTATTTAAGCGAAAAATAAAATAAAAATAGGCTTTTATGAGTTCAGAAGTGTTTTCTGAAGTCTATACTTCTATATAATGGAGCTATATATGATATATACTACAAATAAACACAATTTTTGAGTTTATTCTGTATATTTCCATCTATTTGTGATACAAATTCAATGCAACTCAGTCTGTTTTTAGTCATTTATACCAGCTTAACCTTTAAATACTTATTTCAACTTAAATTTAATGAAATAAAACCTCAATTTACTTAACAATATAATAACCTTTCACTTCTTTTCGATATTTGTGAGCTAGCATAGTATATTTACTCTGCTTATAACCTATTATTCTTACTATTATTATGGCTATTATTATTATTGCTCGTTAATGCGATAATGTCAAACTTGGCACCGCCTTTATATACTGGTATATGGTTACCTGTGGTTAGGTTCTCCCCCGTCTCCTTTAGGTACTTATCAATTATACTGCCACTTAGCACTAGAAAAAGTTTGTTTACAGCCATTCGAGGGCGTATTGATTGGAAGAGCAGGCTACAAAATATGCCAGAGATAGTCTAAAAAGATTCTACAAGTGCGATCAGTTAATTGGGTGCAGTTTCAGGTGCGATACATCTACAGATTTATATATATATTAATATAGAGATATTTCCATACAAAACAACATTGCCCCGCTGATTGTATAAACATTTATATAGTAGGTATATACATAGGTGCAATCCATTCGCCCCGACTTGGCAACGCTTTTATCAGCAATTTTCAAAATTGAAAAAAAAGAAGAAAATAATTAACAAGGTTCGATAAGGCGGTGCGGCACGTTTCCACCGGTTAGAACTTGGCGAAGAATCCGCAGGAATTCCTCATATTCACAACCGTGATACCCTGCCATTTCCTTGATTTTTCCAATACAATTAGATGGTTGGGTCAGGCGCATGGCAGCCACTGTAATGTGACGTCAATGTGTAGCAGCTCACTTACATGCCCTCGCAATTTACATTTATTAAACAGTATCCAGTGCCCCAACCCAATCCCTGTCAAGTGGAACATTATGTGGTAAATTGCCCATTCGAGCGTGGCAAGTGTGTGTTTGTGTGTGTGGAACCCGAGAGAAGCCCGTCTCTTAAATGAGTGCAACTTGCATGTCAAACTGCCCCGCCAAATTGTGTGTTACTTTGATGACATTTTCCACAGTCAATTATTCTGTATTCGTGCTGGTTGTGTTGGGTGTACACTGAGCACTCTTTAATATGGGTTTAGTTAGGGTTGTGTTAAGACCTTTGTGGGGATAATACTTGCTTTTTATGATCCCCTTTCCCTTTGCTCAGTAGGAGCAGAGTCTCTTTCTACATCTAATCACTGTCGACTTCTGTAGAAGCTACATATGTAGGAATGTAATTTTTAACTCAAATATCCTTCCTTCATATTAACTTTGCTCTGAAAAGTGTGGCTGTGCCAAAATCAGTAAAAAAAAAGAAAGCCACACTGGCTTTTTAGGCATTTAGACCATATTTTCAGGGACCTTGGTATCGCTAAATGACTGAAATATGATATATCTGAATGACTAAAATGAAATATCGACAACTTCTCTTTCGATACATTTATTGAAAGATAAGTTGTTGATATTTTCAGTCATTTGGGCGTACCCACTAAATATAATATCGATCACTTTTGCCATTTTTAAGACGTTTTAGAATGCACATAACCTGCTAACAACCAATGTATGGCATGCCATGCATGTTTTACGGTGCAGCATTCCGTGCGGTTGAGTAACCGCATTTAATAAGGTTTACGTTTGTTTCCTTACCACTAATTTCATCAGGTTAATTCCATCTATTACCAATTTCCACCTGACCTTATCCGTATTTGTTTCATCGCTCCCGATAAAAAATTAATTGCAAAGTGCACTTTTATCGATTCGCTTAGCCTGGCTATATCAGATTAAATCAACTATTCCAGGCGGTCAAGTACTTGGCCTAATTGGGCTGCACAGCCACTTGATGGCAATTTGCATAGGGAATTAAAGGCTCATTTGATACGCCAACGCTGCGATATAATTATAATTATAATTCAATTGGAGCTTGAGCGGCGAGTAAACAATGTGTAATTTTTTCCTCCGTTTCGATTGAATTTGATTACAGGGCGTGAAGAAGCCGTTCGACCAGGTGATCCGTGCCAACATCGGTGATTGCCATGCCATGGGCCAGGAGCCCGTTACCTTTCTGCGTCAGGTGAGTGCTAGAGAGCCGGTCACTAAATCGTGGCAATATTTCATTTAATATTTATTCCTTGCAGCTGATGGCACTGACCTTTGAGAAGCGTCTGCTCGACTCGCCCGAGTATCCCGATGATGTGAAGAAGCGCGCCTGTGCCATCTTGGACGGCTGCCAGGGACAATCGGTGGGCTCCTACACGGACTCGGCCGGTCTCGAAGTGGTTCGTCGCCAGGTTACCAAGTATATTGAGAAGCGGGATGGTGGCATTCCCTCCGATTGGCAGAACATCTACCTCACCGGTGGCGCCTCTCCCGGCATCAAGACCATTCTCGCCATGATCAAGTACGTAAGCAAAGTCAACACAAATCTGGAAGCTAGGCGAAAGATAGGAGATATTATATGTATATTTTGGGAGCTATCTTTGAGAGGACAATGACTCGAAGTTCTGTGAGGTAGCTCACAGATAATGAACATTTTTAGGGGCCCCATAAACTAATGCGGGATATGGTAAAATGTCTGTTCTAGAAAGTCTATGTTGAAATAAAAACAAATGGCTTTGTTTTTGTGGAGTTTCTCAAATCGCTAAACGCGAACGATGACCGTCTGGGTCTAGGTTTTAAAGATACATTTAACCCTAGTCTGTACCTTTCTCCTAGTCAAGTTTTCTCCCGGAAACACTTTGAATTCAAGACACTAACCATTTAATTTCCCTTTAGCTCTGAGGTGGGCGGCAAGCCACCTGGCGTAATGGTGCCCATTCCCCAATACCCCCTGTATTCGGCCACCATTTCCGAGTACGGCATGACCAAGGTCGATTACTATCTGGAGGAGGAGACCGGCTGGAGCCTGAGCAAGGCCGAGCTGCAGCGCTCCTTCGATGAGGCAAAGAAGACCTGCAATCCCCGAGCTCTGGTCGTTATCAATCCGGGCAATCCCACCGGTCAGGTGCTCACCCGCGAGAATATCGAGGAGATTATTAAGTTCGCGCACGAGAACCAGGTGCTGTTGCTCGCCGATGAGGTGTACCAGGACAATGTCTATGACAAGAACTCCAAGTTCTGGTCCTTCAAGAAGGTGGCCTACGAAATGGGTGAGCCCTATCGCAGCCAGGAGCTGGTCAGCTTCCTGTCCACCTCGAAGGGCTATCTGGGCGAGTGCGGCATTCGTGGCGGCTACATGGAGGTTCTCAATCTTGATCCCAAGGTCAAGGCTATGCTGACCAAGTCGATAACGGCGGCCCTGTGCAGCACCACCGCCGGTCAGGTGGCGGTCAGTGCTCTGGTCAATCCACCAACGCCCGGCGAGCCCTCCTATGATCTGTACAAGAAGGAGCGCGATAGCATACTGGCTGCGCTCAAGGAGCGTGCCGAGCTCGTCCACAAGGCGCTGAACAGCTTCGAGGGCTACAAGGTGAATCCCGTGCAGGGCGCTATGTATGTCTTTCCGCAGATCGAGATACCGCCGAAGGCTATCGAGGCGGCCAAGGCTAAGGGCATGGCCCCCGACGTTTTCTACGCATTTGAGCTGCTCGAGACGAGTGGTGAGTGTTTATAGATGTAGAGCGTGGTCTATGGATTCCCTAACCTCTCTCCCCGCCCCCAACCAGGCATCTGCATTGTTCCTGGCAGCGGTTTTGGACAGAAGCCCGGCACCTATCATTTCCGCAGCACGATCCTGCCGCAGACGGACAAGCTGAAGCTGATGATGGAGAAGTTCCGCGTGTTCCACACCGAGTTCATGAAGAAGTACAAGTAGACGGCTGTCCTATCCGACGATCCCTGCGCCACGCCAATCCCGTCTCGCATCCCTCTTCCTGTGTTAGCTTTTAAAATAAAAATAACTATTCGTTTTTTTTTTTTTTGTACTCTGTTATTGTTTTTTTAACTGATAAACACTTCGCCATATTGAATTATGATGTGCTCGGCTTTATTTTATCTATCAAATATACATATGCATATGTTTAAATCCCTCTGACTTGTCTGTATGTAGCAATTAACCCATGTTGCGTGTTGAATTTTCGTAAACTATATACCCCTATTAATTAATATATATATATATTATATACATACATTTATGTGTAGACCCTGATCTTGATTGAATCGATTCTCCGGCAGATGCGTTGAAGCCTCTGGCGGTGAAGTGACAATAATTTTGTTTGAGCCAAGTGAGGAGATTTTGTACTACTTTGGCCAAAAATTCTGATATTGTTCTAGACGAATGTTGTATTTGCTTTACATATTTATCCACATATACACGTATATACATATAGCCATTGCATGTGCTTATCCCGAATCGATCACGAAAACATTTGATGTGTGTTGTGTCCTTTCAAGTCATTACCAATGTTACAGAAAAGAGAAAAGGAACGAAATATACGAAATAAATAAATATTGTTCAACATTTTCAGTTTGTTTTCATTTTCTGGGGTTAAGCTAAATATTTTCACATGGGCCAAAGTCGCGGGTTAGCGGATTTCTCTGCTGGCTCTCTACCGACACCAATTTTGTGAAAATTGGGACAAATAGAAGTTAGTTAAAAGTACATTAACTGATCTGATCCTTTGAAATATTAAAGTAAAAAGATCAATGCTTTATCACAGCCTTTTACCAGCTCTAGGGTACGTATGGTTTGCGTTTTATTGAGCCTTGAAAAGTATCAAAACAAACAGTTTTTTGATACTTTATCGTAATTTTCTTAAAATTGGTACGTGATGGAAACTTTTCAGTTTCGAATTAGCAATGGTCAGACAAAGATCTTTCAGAATCTGTAGCGCGGACCAAATCTCCGGGTTTTTCCTTATTGATGAAATATTTTGTTATCATCTCTAAACACAAAGTTACATTTATTTTTATTCGTTATTCGTGAAGGAGTCGTGTTGGCATGGGTGGCCTTAAATAAAAGTATAAATACCTAGGAAATTGTGAAAATGAGCAAAAGTTTTAATATACAATTTTTTTAAAGCTTAAATTACCTTAGACTTCCTTGGAAAATATCCATAATTTATACTAGCCCCTTTTTTTTTAATTTATCCCGCCTGTGTCAATTGAAAAACTCTAGATCTAGTGGAAAAATAGCTAAGTTGGCAACACTGGCTGAAACCAATGGCGACAGATACTCTTGGCCAATAGCCTCTCTCGTGAATATCGATATTTGAAATTAACATCGATGACCCGCCTTTTATAAAAAAAAATCGATAGTTCGCTTCCGCCCCACTACTTGGTTACACTGTATCAGACTTTCATTTAGTGGTGGATATGCATCGATGTTTCATCGATGTTTAAAATAAAATAAAAGAACTTTATTTAAAATTTTAATAATGGGGCAAAATAAGGCATCAAAAGAAAGCACATATTCCATATATTTTACTGATGATAATATTTGAAAAAAAATTTTTTAACACAAACCAATCTTCCGTTTTATATTCAGTGTTAATTGAATTTGATATGTTAGCCAATGTCTTAAGTGCTTCACCATCGGTAGTCTTCTTAAAGAAATAAGTTATACAATAATAATGCTAAGGAAATAATAATGCTAACGAAAAACAAACATTTTAAGACTTAATTTCTTATATTAAGTTTTTTAGTTACATTGCTCAGCGTAAATGTCAAGTCAAAACTTAAATTCCGTGTTCAAAGAGTGTCGAATTCCCAAACGTAAGGTAAAAGTCAGAGAGACTAAGTAAAATTCATTCAGAGATGCCACTCGTGAGAGAGATGGGCAGAACATCGATGATTCCTTGGCATATATCGATGTTAGCGATGTTTTGAAAACATCGATGACATCGTTGTTGGCATCGATGTTTCTACACCTCTATTTTCGCATTCCTCGTCGTTTTTTAGTTGCGCGGCGAAAAACCGAGAAAAGTAGCCAGTCTAACACTCTTCATCCGAACATTTTTACTGTTGTCTAGATCGGCGTGTGTCTTTTTTGTTAAGTGCATACAGTGCAACATTTGACCAAGAAGAGAAAACAAAACACGGAGTAAAACGGAAGCAACAACCAAAAGCGGACACGCAAAAAACCAAAGTACGCCAGAAAAGAGAAGAAGCATTTACAACAAAAGAAAAGTGATTACGCATATTCTTAATTTTTTTTACAGTGCAAAAACATACATGTACCACAAACAATTGATGGGAATATGAGGGTTTTTCTTAGATTTTCTTATGGGGTTTTATGTTTTCTTCGTCTTGTTTAATAAACAAAAACTGTAAAAGCCGCCAAAAGGCGCCGCTGCCGGCGTCGCAGTCGTCGTCAAAGAAAGTGCGCCAGCCTTTGTATGTGTTGTGCATATGTGTGTGTGTGTGTGTGTAGTGTGAAGCAAAAGGCGAAAAAAAAACCAAGCCCAAAATGTATAACGGAATGTGCATGGCAAAAGTGAAATTTCTCTCTTTCTTTCTGAGTTTTGTGTGATTTTTTGTAGCTTGCCTTGTTAAGTATTTAAATCAAAACTAAATAAAAATCAGGCTAATTGTTCATTCAGCAAAATAAAGAAACGAGGAGCCAGACGCAGAAAGAGTGACAAAGGGAGAGGGAGAGAAAGGGAAAGAAGAGAGGCGTTGTGAGCCGTTTATCAACGGCTATCAGCGGAAATATATGTTTTTTTCGCCGCACCCCGCTTGACCTTATTCTCTTTACCCCTCCCTCTATCGTTCCTTACATTCCTCCCTCTTTATCATTATCGCTCTCTTTGTGTGGGGTGTGCAAGGTGCAGTCGACGTCGACGTCGCTGCCCGCATTTCGCTCGTTGACTCATACGCACACACACACACGCACTCCCCTATCGCCCTTTTCAATTCAATTCCCCCCCGAATCCCCGAAACAATTGCTCCTCACATTCGTTAACTCCGCTCTAAATGGTATTTGTTGTATATTTTGCGGTATTTTCATGCTAAAAATACCACAATTATTAATATTTTTTCATTACAAAAAATAATCCATTTTCAAATAAATGTTAAATCCGTAGAAATTGTAAATACATATAGTTTTATTTGCTGACTTTAATTGAAAAATAAATGTTTATTGATTATTAACAAAAAACAGATTCAAAATATGTTTTATAATGTTGAAAAATGTTTAATTTGAAACAGAGCTAGTTAAGACTAACTTTCGTATTTTAATTCTTTTTTTTTCGTGTTTCTCCAAGCTAGTTTTTTTTTTAATAACATTTAGATATCTTATTATTATTTATTTTGTTTTTTTTTCACATTTTTTTTTGAAGCGCTTTGTGACCTGTTTTTACTCTTTTCCTCTTCCTATCTTCGCAGTCTTACGAACGTGCCAATTTTTAGAATTTAGATTCTGTTGCTAATCGCCAACCGACTTTGACATAAGCGTTAGATCATCATGAGATCGTGATGATGATGATTCTACCGCAAACTTTATCCGTAACTGGATGCGCGAGAGCTCATCTTATTCAGCACGGTTTTCGCTGCAAATTAAAGAAAAAAAATGAAGAAACAAATAAGAACAAAAAGTCAGAACGTGACACAGAAAAAGCTGGAGATAAACAAAAAAAACTGTTCGAATTCATATGCATTACAGTTTTTAATTATAAGTCTTGCCTGCCTGCCTCCTCGTTCTCCCAAGTTCAAGTTCAATTTGTATTGCTATCGCCTTAATTTAATAAGTTTTCTGACTCATTTCGTTGGCGTACAACTTCTTAAGAGGGGATTTGGGTTATTACTCTTTTCTCTTATCTTATTCTTAAACATTTCAAGAATATATTATATAAATTTTAGGTCGATAATTAGGTCGATATTTACAAATTTTTGACATATAAAATACCTCTCTCTCTCTCTCTTTTTATTTGTTTTAATAATCACCGGACAAACTGTTTTTTAAGATGTTCTGTGGGAAGCTCTGTTACCGACTTATGCTTTAATATTTCTTCATGAAAATATTACCCTATATTGTCAAAAGTGTGCTCTTAATAATGTTTAAAAGATCCGAATGAAAAACACTCAATTCATATTTAAGAAATAAATTCGCTAGGACAGTCATTTTTTTTACCTTGAAGCCCTAAGCCATTTATTGTTGTTGTTTCTGTGTGTGTCACACACCATATTTCCCTGACATTTGCTAATTTAAATTTGTTTGTTTGTTCGGTTACCAAGGGGCGTCAAAAGCTTTCCACAATAAACAGGAAAAAAATGAGAATAAAGTCATTGCGTTCTTATTACAATGATGGAACGGTTGGTTTATTAATAACAAAAATACACAAATATATGCTAGTAATGCTAAAATATATACACAAACAATTGGTTTGTGACATCAAATGATTTGTTGCTTCCATTGAATTCAATCTACTCTAAAGAGCACGATATACCTTCAGCCCCTCATTGTATTTTTCCATTTGAAGTCAGAATTAAACCTCTTTTATTATTTTTTATGTTTGATTAATTTGATTTTATCAGCCAATATATGTATTATATATTCCCCAAAAACATCTTAAGTTATACCGTAAAAATAATGATTCAGAACAGAATAACAACGGTATACGCAAATTATATAGAAAACAAAGGTGGTTTGGTTTTAAAATTGGACACACCATCCACCAGATTATTTGGACTATGCCTGAACTTATCTTCTCGTTCGTCTGACCTTTTTCTAATCCCATTTCTTGTCTTTAACTTCGCCGGCAGGTGGGAATAGATTAAGATAGGGGAAAAACAACGTAAGAAAGAACGGAATGGAATACTGACTCATGATCTTCACGGCTGCAGTGACACACTTTTTTATAATTTTTGTTCGTATTTCGCAACGTTTTCTCATCTTTTGTTCATTCGCTAACTTGGCCCGCAGGCAGAAGATAGCGCATGTTGCCAACTTAGCCCAATTTAAAGCCATCAAGCTGTGATTTGCTCTAATTTCACTCCTAATGGCAGTTCGTCAAGGGAGACAGAACCGAAAGAATTGTGTTTCGTTCTTTATTATATCCGCATCAAAGTTAGTTTTATTCTTTTGCCTGATGATGGCGATTTAATGCTGGGTTGATGTGCACTTAATTTACTATTGTTATTTTGTGTTGGCAAACGGAAAAGGGGTCTATACGAATGTGTTTCACTAAATTAAAGATCACTTTGATGGAAACATGTTTAATGCCAGATTAATGGGGACTTTATGACTGTCTTGGGACTTTGAATGGTGAATATTTGGTAGATTTAAGTATGTTTTGATTATGTGAGAAAGTTGTGTGCCAGTTAAATGGGTATTTCTTCAAATATTTTCAATAAGCTCGTATCTAGCTTCGCAAAACTTTTAAACCAAATCGAAGAGGTATCCCTTAACCATAATATTTACCCAGATAATTGAGAATTCGTACATTTCGATTCCTCGAGGCTGAAAGATTACACACAATTCTCGTATGAATGAGCGGGGTTTTTGTTACATCATCGTATCAGCATCTCCAAAGTTCTCTCGCATTCCTTAACCATATACAGGTTTTTTTGTTGTTGTTTTTGTTTGGTTTTGGGTTCTCAAGCTTTTCTCCCTGGTCTTTGTTGCTGTTTTATCGCATTTGAGGATCTTTTATGAGAGTTGACTATATGCCTAGGTTTTAATTATGCTCTCTTCGCTTCAGAAAACACTTCCCACGCATTGTTCCCTATATGTACCTATTTTTGTGCTGTTGTTGTTGTATTTCTTGGGGTGTGAATTAACTTATTTCACTCGTATCTCCAAAGGCAGATCAAACGTGTTCGTCCAAATAAGAAACGCAGTTTTAGCTTGACAAGTTTAACCGCCGCCTTTCGCCTTGAACTTGTGCTGGCCAAGAGAAAGAAAGTTGCAACAAGAAATGTACAAATACACAATTGAACAAGTTCCTCCACTTCTTATCATAGTGTAAAAAAAAAAAGAAACTGAAACGGAAAACTTTAAAACAAATGCTGTGAGGGGGCTTTGGAAAAATGATGCCATCTCTCTGGCACGAGATTGTGGATTTGCAAAATGTGTGAATAGTTCAAGGCGTCAGCATCAATTAAAAAATACATTAAACTGAGAGAAGAAAGCGAGAATTCCCTTGGCAGACTTGTTTTTATATTTATAATATGTCTAAATAAAGGTATTCTTCTTAATAATTAAATCCCAGCTGAATTTAATTAAAGATTTCTAAAGGTTATTCTTGTTCTAAAGTTATTAGCATTATTTAAGTTATGTTTAAAAAGTCAGCACGTGAGGCATTATTATAGCTTTCATTGACTTTTAAAATAATGCAAAATTTTCAACAATATTTGAATAATATTTCAAAATAATGAGATTTCTGTGTGCAGTGTAGCAACTTGACATTGAAAGCGTCGCACGCGACTGCGCAGCTGTGTTGCCCAAATGCAAATTCACAAAATGTTTATGCTTTTGTTTGTGACTCAGCATTAATTAACTGTTTAATTGTTTTCGTTGTCAATTGCAACGAGAATGTATAATATATATAATAGTGGAATGATTGGGAGTAGCTCTAAGGTCGAAGGTCTCTTCTAAAAATGTTTGGGGATACAGAGAGAACATAAATCATTGGATTATGAGATATTATTACGCTCAAGGAGCTTTAAAATATTATCATTTATAGAAAGCAATGACAACTCTGGGGAAATACACATAAACAAGAAATTATAATATTTACTAATTATTATAAATAATATTTATAATATGTATTATATTATAATATAAAATACAATACTATTTTCAAGCTTGCAACACTCAAGTAAATGCATATTTACTTGTCTCTATGGGAAAAGTCCATTGAACCCATCTTGAGCAGAGAAATCTCTCCATAAAAACTAAGATTAGTTCACTTGTAGAGATTGATGACGTCTTGATCAATACACTCTATACTCTCTCTCTCTATATATTTTTCTCTCAAGTATTCAGACCTGCATTTAATGATGAATAAAAACAAGGGGGAAATGAACTTAAATGCTTAATTCTCACACAAAGTCAAAGAAGAAAGAAGTTGATGACAAAGAAAAATAGATTTGAAAGAAAAGGTAGCATATTTTAAGTGTGCAGTTTTCAATGCAGTTATTTGTAAAGGTAGCTGTAATATTTTGTTTGTTTAAAGTCAAATGAAAGCTCTAAGTTTATGCAGAAATAATTGTATTTAAATAAGGGGTTAGGGAGTCACTCTGCATTATTAGTTTCCATTTTCCCTGTAACCCTTTTTCCTGTAACTTACTTTTTAAACTTAAGACTAAAGCAAAGGCTAGAACCAATTCCAAATTAGTTAATACATAATATAAATTCTAAGAGTTAACTGAATTAAAGATAAAATACAAAAGTATTTAGGCCTTAAATCACGTTATTGTTGACTGCATTTTCCATCTTGTTCCCCCCTCACATATGTCGGTTTATTGAACTTAATCTTGTGCGGAAGTTTTACTGAATCACGCCTCTTCACTTTGGAGAATACCAAAGAAATTACAAAAGAAATGAGCAGAATAAAAATAAAGTTTAAGAGAGGCAGAGTGGCGACAAGAAATCGCACTGCACTTGTTCTTTTTGTCGTTGTTGTTTTTTTTCCCTTTTTGTATTGCAAATTGTGCAAATGGCGCAGCAAAATAAATGAAAAAAAAGGGAGGAAAACGAAGCTCGGCAAAGAAAATTGTGCAAAAACTTGGCAGAGAGAAAACGAACAGAAAATAAAACAGGAGGCGTGGCATTTGAAAGGGATTTTTGCATTTCAATTGCTCAATTACGCTCGGAATTTGGTTTCAAAGGAATTTTCGCCACATAAAGTAGATAGTATGTATATATAATTCCAGTAATTAGCGTAAACGTATAGGATCTAGTCTAATAAACATTTTCCAAACTATTTATATACCTGTGCCATTGCCTTTGTTTGTTCTTTTTAAATCAATCTTTTGTTTCAGTTATTCCTATACAAAAAAATAGACCAGACATAGAAATACCTTTGGCATAGTTTCAAAAATATTTTAATAGAGATAAAAACTAGTTTAATTATTTAAACTTAAACTTTAAATAGACAGTTAAGGATGTGATCATAACCATTTCCATTTCGTAGCTTACATTGTTTTTACACCTAAATTTATATATAGAAATCATTTTTTTTTTTCCCAGTATAACCAAAAATAAAAGCATTTGTGATTATTTTTTTTTTGTTGCAACTGTAACATTGTTAACCACAAAATCGCCTCAAGGTTAGAGCCAACAAGCCACAACACAGCACACGGGCAGTCAAGCAATAACAATAACAATAACAACGCCAACGAGGCCTAAAGTAAACTGAAATCAACTAAAAATAAGTTCATTAATTTAACAGTTAGGCTTGGAATGAAACTAACAAAACAAATGCGAAGCAAAAAAAAAAAAGAAGATATACAGCAAAGTAAACATGGAACTCTGACACGAATTTTACTACGAATCGCACGCAACCCAACACGCATCCGAAAGATGGAAAACTGTCTGCCAACAATGGGTTAATGGCGGTGGGTGGGCGAGCTGTGGAATTGCAAATATATATACATATACATAATAAACAAAACGATACCCAGTCAAAAAAGTCCCTCAGCTATTTTGAAATGAAGCTATAATTCGGGTTTTAGCTACCAGAGCTTCAAAACTAACAAAACAATTGCTAATCAGAGATCAAAATTGAGTTCTCAGAAGAATAAAAGCAAAATCTACACAAAAACAAAACAGATGCCAGTGCTAAAGCTTTAGGTTGTTATAGCTTCTGTTTTGCAGATTCTGCCCTCTGTTTTTTTGTATATCTTATTGTCCTCCTTTTTAAATATTAATTGTATTGAATTATTTAAGGTTTAAATTGTATTATTATTAATATTAAAACTAACAAGAAGCTTTTTACATTAATAGCTTCATTTTGACCCCATAAAACCAGGAAAAAAACAAAAGGAAATATTTTTCATTTCCTCGCGACTCCAAACTAGAAAATGTCTCACTCATCTGATATGCCACTCAGGTGTCATTAGGATAACCCTCCCCAACTAAAGGCATAATGCCATATTACCAACCTGAAGAAGGCGAAGGAAATTAACACAAAGGCCAAATATAAAAAAAAAAACACTGCAACAATGGCAGGGAAATAGAAGGAAAAGGGGGAAAAACAGACGAAGGCCTGTGGGAACTGGTAATAGCGGTAAACTCGTAGACTTTCGTGCACTTTAAGCATTAAGCCTAAACTCTGGGAGTTGCACATGCCACATATCACGCTTGGATAACCACCCACAAAAAGCGAGAAACCGAGAAAAACCGTACAATAACAGGGCGTGCTCGATACAGTGAACTAATCTAATTCAAGAAGGTTTTATACTTATGTTGCGTAATTAATGCCAACTCTCCTAGATCAATAATGATATTATAATGATATAAAAACAAGAAATTATATGAGGAAACACACTGCAAAGGCACATAACTCAAAGGGAAAACTGGAAACGTTTTCACCGAGTGTTCACTGCCCAAACTTAACCATGGCTGAAGATCACGCAAAAGGCTCGGGAAATTAAGCCCAAGAAGTAGAAGCTGAAAACAAAACAGCCACAAAATGACGTCAGTGGCAAACCACCACCAAAAAAAAAAAATAAAGAAAAATGGAATAAAAACGAGGGAAAAGCAGTAAAGAAAAATCAAAGGGGAGAAAATCTAAGAAAGGAAAATACAAAAAGGTAAAATCAAATCAAACAAATGGCAAGGCAAGCCAAAAAGGCGAAACCATGAATGACTAATAAACAAATCGGACGCCCAGCAGAGCCCAGTGATTTTTAAAAACATCTATATATATATATAGATGTATCTCTGTATATATTATCAGCCAGAGGAAATTTTCGTGGATTTGCTAAAACTTCATAAATTCTCGATCGCCGATTTTGGTATTTGGGATCTGTTCAAAATCATTTGGGACCAAATAAATATCGACCAAACTGTTATTTAGCTTGGCTCCCCCGATTCCGATTATTCAAATTAAATTATTAGCCATGGGTGAAAAAAGTTCACTCAAAGTTTATAATTCGAAAGGGTAGTTTATATATTTAAGGCACAACCGAAATCGAAACATTGTTGTGAGTAAAAGGTGAAAGGGGATTTAAGGTGAAGACAAACCAGAACGATAAACTCGTGTGTTTGGATTACAATAATATATTCTACTATCTTATTCATTTTAATTTTATAGCAGAGCTAATGTAGTCCCCTTTATCTCCAGACGATTGGATCTAGCCATGTCTGTATATAACTTATTGCTAGGTTGTTGATACAAACCACAAAGAATTTGGAATAATTACTAGAAGAACATTACGAACAAAAAAGAATTTTTAGAAACGAATTGCTTTGATGTATTAAAAGATAAATGTCTAGTTTTAAATAAGACTTCAGGGAATTGAAGATAAAAAAATGACCTGCAAACGTTTGAAATAGAATCTATAGGAAGTACAATTTTTTTGACAATGACAAATAGGCTTATACAAAAGCAAAAAAGAACGCACAATTACTTAAAAAGAAATATTAATACAAATAGTAAGCACTTTATGGATTGATTAAATTTCAGTTGGTTTATTATTATTATTATTATTATTAGAAACTAGAATAAGTACACACATACTGTGGACAAAGAGCAGGGTTTTCACAGATCCTTGAGCACTAATTCCTTCACTTCCTTGTCGTGTTAGTTATCTGTAGATGTCGATGGTCGTTTAAGACCCTCAACTTATAAACATTTTTCTGCGACATGGTAGAATCACCAGAGGCCTTTCGCAACATCCTCAATGTTTCCGCAGTCGAAATGTCATTCCACAAACAAAATTCTTTACTCAATTAAATCAAACATTGTAAAAATCTAAAAATGCACTCTTGGTCGCTTAAGAAACACAAGCGCAAATATATTACTGATATAATGACAATGATATACATTTTGACCAGATGTCATTAGAAGTCCCACAATCTGAAGAAAAAAAAACGTAAATTAAAATTAGCCTTAAATTGAATCCATTGTTAAATGTATATTGCTAATTGTTACAACATAGCTAATGCTTATCACAAATCAAAAATTACACATACGCTGTAATTCCTTATAAATTCTTTATAATAATAATAATAAACACTTAATTAATAAGCGGTACATGCAGTTTTTAATAGCTGAATATAGCACAGCCACTAGTACACTTAATTTTTTTGACACACCAAATAGGGAACACAAAATTCCGTTTGTGTTCAAAACTCAAATACAAACTTTGCCTAAATTTATGGACAATGTCGGGTGGGTGATTCTGGGGGTACTCCTAGGATAAACATTTAGATAATGACGTCATTGCGCATGAAACGTATCTTAGTTGTTTTATTTTCTGCCAGTGTTTCCGCAAACAAATCGAGTTGGAAATTTTTGGAAAGCTCATTTTCGGTCCTCTTTGAACGATGTCGATATTTGGGTTTCCATATACATAGTATATATGTTCTAATGGTACTGAGTTCTTTTCTTTTCTTTCTATTCGCTTGTTCTATTTTCCGCCAGCCTTAATTAGGGGGAAATTATTTTTTATGCGGCCAGCGATTTGAATTGTACCGAAGCGATAAAAACTAAAAATTCAGTTCTGCTTTGTTTGCCGTTTTTTTTATTATAACAATTAAATTGGTTTTTACGATTTTGGCTTACGGAAAAGTCATATACTATGTACGAGTATATGCACATATCTATCCTTGGCCCACAAGTCAATGGGAATTTTTGCAATCAACGTCTGTGGTCTCTTCTGATTTGAGCAAACGCAAACTTAACTTTAAAAAGACATTTTTCTACAAAGAAATGTGATAAGTAAAAGTGTATAATAATAAATATTAAATAATTAAATAGTCAAGGGAAATAGCAGGAAATTAACTTGAATTTTTTGTTTGTTTTGCGATTTTTCATAGCGGCTTATGCGATTTCTCGGATTCCCAATTAGTTTTTTATAAAACCGGTAACAATTGGCTATGGGAGCCATATCTTGTTTAACCCGATGGTTAGCTTCCAGCCAAGTTTTTCGTACTGCAAACCAAGAAAGCTATTAAATCGGTACGACGACAATATTTCATTTGAAGAAGTTAAGTGTCTAAAGAGTGTCTGTGTTTGGAATGCCACATTCCTCGGGCTAAAAACCAAATAATCGTGACCTGGTTTATTAAAAATTATGGAGTAGGTCGCCTAAGCTGTAAATATGGTTTTCTAAATATTATTTGTTACACTTTTAGCTTTGGCCTGAAATATATTTGAACAGAAAATAGTAAATTATTGAAAATTAACTTCAAGTACTCAAACACAAAAGTTAAACAACAAAATATATATTTGTGGTATTTATTTAAAAAGGATTTCTCAAACACAATATTTTTCCCATGGCTGGTTTTTCCACACGTACAGTGTTGTCAAGCTTGCACAGCGTTGCGTATGAGTAATATGCAATTGAACGAGTTATCTCCCGTTATTTCCAGGTGCTTTTGTTGTTTTTCTTATTTCTGTTAACGCTTTAACAACACAACAACAACAAGAAACCGCCTTGACAATTCAATTGACTCAAAACTGGGTGTGGGAAGTGTTTTTTTAGCCCGCTCTTTTTTTTTGTGACTTTCCCGAGTTACGAGTTTGAATTGACAGCGACAACGGCGGCGGCGTGCAGCTATAACATGGATTACTCATACGCAGTGTGGCCAAAACCAGCTGACTGACTTGTTGCCGCTGCCCTGATTTTCATTAAATGCTCTTCCATAGACGATGCTGTCTGCACATCGTCAAATTGAAAGACATGCAGGAAATGTTTGAAATAAGAGAAATGAAGTGGGAGCTTTGCTTTGCTTTGTTTCCAAACCTTTTGTTTATAGTGAAATGAATTTCACATGATTTTTCACAACGATTTAAAGTGCAAACAAATAGACCGACCAAAGTCTAGACAACATTTCTTCAACTTCACAAATATAGTTTCAGATTTCCAAACCGAACACTATTTGGCTTTCTTTTTGTGTTATTATAATTGTTGCCAGGATTTTAAACATTTCCTTGATTCCCTATATATGTTTTTAGACCCTGTGAGGTTAGGGTTAGGTTATTATAACTTTTTGTCAGCCAAAAATATATGTTATAGACGTGGGAAGCCTCACAAGGAGTATGTATTCTTGATAAACATAATCTAGCGAGTCGATTTCACTTTATATCTTAGTAGGGATGGCAGAATATACTGATTTATCGATAATGTATCCCTATTTTACGCGAAAGTCAACTTATAAATTAGTTTTATAATGTTGCAATATATATGTGCGATAAATCGATATTCTATTTGATATGTCCAATCTATATAATCAGAAAAGAGAAGATTAAGAGAGATTAAGTTACATTTATTAGCTATTTTTCGATTATATCGATATTTTAACGATGAATGCAGTATTTTTTGTGACTTAAAAATTCGATATATACAAATTTACGATATTTTCGATATTCTTTGGACCCCAATATATTTGTCTAAATATCATATTGGACTTTGCCTCTCGATAAACATCCCTAGGCTCACGAGCTAGCAAATTATCGGACGAAATCCTATTAACTTTGCTGGGGTATCTTTCATTCGATCACACTCTACTCTAGCTTTCTTACTTGTATCAATTTGCAAATGTGTGTACATATGTCGAGCCATAAGCCTTGCAATTTATTTTGCAACGTTTCTGATGCTGGTGGTTAATGTGGCAACGTAGCCGTATTATTTTACATGTTTACCATGTGTATCCAATTTAGCGGTTATTTTTGGTTATTTAAATACTGAAGTAACCTTGCAGCAGAACTTGGTCGATAGCTAACAATGCTATGCTAGGGAAAAACTGGCTCAAAGCGATCATTGCCTTTAACTCTGTTGAAGTTGGCCGACAGCCAGATGGCCACGTGTCCCTCTTTTCCATCTGGCTTATACATATATATTATATATGTATATAATTGTATATGCTTCCTCAATGCGTTGTTTTCAATGCCTCAATTTATGGCAATCGATGATGCAGGGGCAGGAGGGAATATGGTCACAAAAAGCTAATTGCAAATAGCAACAAAAGGGGGCCTCAGAAGTCATTTTGGTCCGACGGCCTGCATTATGCTGCTATATCGCGTACGTCTTTATGTTGCTGTTTTTTTGCCCCCTTTGGCATGTGTAAATAGTTCATTGAACTTTTCATTTTATGCTTCATTTGCGACACGAACAAAGCAGCAAATAAAAGAAAACCAAGCCAGAAAAAGGCACTACTTAAAAACCGAACCGAAGTTGCAAATACTCTGGGAATTGCTTTAAAAATAACTTGACACTGGCTTTTGTTAGGCATAACACTTAATCAGTGAGTTATTTAGTCATTGCTTTATATATTTAAGACCTTAGATCTGGATTAAATTACAAGAATATATGCACTACTTAACTATCAGTGAGATTTTTGGATTTTTTATATTATTCATAAAGATTCTAATCTAAAACATATGCGTAAAATAGCAGTGACTTGGGCTTTTGTTCAAGTTACAAGATAGTTAACCTTTCCATTATATAATATTATTTTATTTTGAACCGAGTGAAGAAGTACCTGTTGCAAGATCATAGAAAGGGTAAAGAGTACAATCGGCATGAGGCAACAACAACAATGGCGAGTCACTCACAGCTTTCCTGCCGCCATTTGGCTATGTAACGCGCGGAAAAGCCCCAATAAAAAAAAAAAGAAACAATCGAGAAAACCGTGAGCTGACTGCCAAGTTGACAGTTGCTATCTTTCTTTTTTTTGGGGGATATTATCACTCGATCCAACTATCATGGCTTGGGCCTTATGCGAAATGTTTTGCATACATTTATAAATTGTTTTTTTATTTTTTGTATTTCTTGTTCGTCCATAGAACAAACAGGAAGCACCAGACCTTTACCTACTATTTGTTTAATTTTTTTCTCTCTGTTTTCTGTGCTGTTATTTGCAGTCGACGAGTGAGTGAGCGAGCGAGCAGAGCAGATCCCGCCATCATCATGAGCAAGAAGCCGACAGCCGGACCGGCGCTCCACAAGGTCATCATGGTGGGCAGCGGCGGCGTGGGAAAGTCCGCCCTCACACTGCAGTTCATGTACGATGAGTTCGTCGAGGACTATGAGCCCACCAAGGCCGATAGCTATAGGAAAAAGGTGCGTTACAACGATAGAATAAAATAAAATGAATCATCCAGACATGTATCGGAATGGAAATAACAAATTGGACTTGAATATTGGTCAAGAAATTCGATAGATTAATCAATATTTTAGGGCTGCAATATATCGTGAAGTACGTGCGATAAATCGATATTATGTTTGACATATCGAACTAATTAAATAAGAATAAAATTCTAATTACGATAACTTAATGGAAAACTCGATAAATTTTGTAATATTTAAAATATCGATAATATTTTTTCGATATAATAATGATTAAATTGATTTAATTTGCAGGTTGTGCTAGATGGCGAAGAAGTACAAATAGATATATTGGATACGGCCGGTCAGGAGGACTATGCCGCCATCAGAGATAATTATTTTCGGAGCGGCGAGGGATTCCTCTGCGTCTTCTCAATCACAGACGATGAAAGCTTCCAGGCAACCCAGGAATTCAGGTGAGTGTGTCAAGCGGTGGCGGTGCACCTTTCCCCTCCTCCCACTGTACATACACATTTCTCACCTCACTCTCGAGGGTTCTTCTCATGTCTCCGGTTTGTTTGTCTCCAAAGCTGACAAGTGTCGCGGTTTTTCGTTCTCACACACAACAAGCTTTATATATACATTTTTTTCTTTTTCTCCACCTTGTGTGCTTTTAGCATTTTTTTTTTTATTATTATTATTTGGCGGTGCTAATTAGTCTACACGAGTCTTAAGGCTGGTTGGTGGCATACATAAAAGTATGTGCAATAAATCTTTATTCATATTTGGCGAGCCTTGGAGCCCCAGCAATGCTCAATTGCTTTTTAAATTCATTCGGATATTAAAATAGTTTTTAATTTCATTTTAAATGCTTCCTTTTCCTTAATGGATAAACGTTTAAAATTACTCCTAGTTGCATTTACTTTCCTAACACCTAACAGCAGTTAGTTAAAAGATTATTTCAATTTAGAAATGAGACTTGAGAAATGAGTTCACGTGAGTTCAAGTATTTATTACTTGGCAAGAGTCTATTCCACTTACTGAAGAAAGTCCTGTTTACGCAGCGCACAAAACTTACCCTCTTTTTCTTTGTAAGTTATATAGTTATTATGTAGTTATAGGCGTGACCACCTTTCTCCCATTTGAAATGTCCTTCTTCCCTTTTTCCATCGACCACAATCGAGTTGCGCGACAAACAAAACTGTGAAGGAGAGGCTATGGAAACGCCTGTATACGCAAGAAAATTCGAATTGAAAAATTACTATTCGGAAAAGGGTTGCCCGGGAACATTTCTGGGGCGTTGACCAGCTATTATGTATGTACGTACGTACGTACGTAATGTCTGTTTACTGCGCCTGTGTCTATATACAGATACTTTACCTGTTTATTGACTCGATCCAAAATGGAATGACACACGCACTGAGTCACCGTTTTGATAGGCGCATTATCTATAAGCCCTTTTCCGCAAATTTCTTGATTATTCAATTTGTTAAAGCTGTCTGGCGTCGGCAATTAGTGATTATTTTTGTGACCATGAACTACCTAAAATTTAAAAGATAACAATTAATCAATCAATCGTTTCTCTTTTATTTAATTATATCTGTATCTTCTGTTATCGATAGGTAATAGCTCATAGCTTTTCCACCTCTATTGCAAAAACACACTGTAGGAGCTTACGATTCAAAGTTGAAGTTGAAATAATAATAAATTCAACAAAATTCTGCATATACTACCTACCCACCCTCCTATATATCTTTATTCTATATACGAGTATATATTAATTTTTGTATTTGAATTTTTCAGAGAACAAATATTGCGGGTGAAGAATGACGAGAGCATACCGTTCCTGCTGGTGGGCAACAAATGCGATCTGAATGACAAGCGCAAGGTGCCGCTGAGCGAATGCCAATCGAGGGCACAGCAGTGGGTGGTGCCCTATGTGGAAACCTCGGCAAAGACGCGCGAAAATGTCGACAAGGTTAGTCCAGTGGCTACTCCCTGTTCCCCCGAACATATCCATACAAAACAGGATCCTAATTCTGTTCAAAGGAGTAAAAATATAATACTCCTTAAAAAATAGAACAAAAAGTTATAGGTCTACACTAGAGTTGAAAAAGGATCTATGCTTATCGATTTCTTTTTATACAAAAAACATCGATAACATCGATTCTTTTCCATCTCTACTCTACAGACACCAGAATCTTTTTAATTGGCAAGCTACTTATAGTGTTTAAAAACAATAAGAACAACTACTGCACATTACCGTTTTTTGTAGTGTCATAAATACTTTGTTAATGCAATTGTTTTTATTTTTAAAACAAGCATTTTGTTTGTTCGTTTTATTCTTTTTTTTTTGTCACGCGAGCAACACTTGTATTGTATTCTTATCTATTTTAGATTCTACAACAGTTTGATTAGACAAACAAAATAGGGAAAGCAATATGCTTCTTTGAGTATTTTCAACAGAAGTTTGACAATTTGGGGGAAAATAAAGCGAAATAACTTTGAAATTATTATTTATGTTGCTTGTGTTCAGCGAAACAACACCAAAATGTTTCCTTTCTTTTTAAAGTACAAGTTCATATCTCTGTTCTCTCTTTCTAAAAATACTTACAATCTATCTTTATGGTCAATACACTTCATTCAAGAACAACATTTCAAGTTTATAAGAGATAATGGAATGCGCTCACATGATCTAAGGGGGCGTTTTCAGGTTTTTAAGCTAACCAGATAAGAATTATATTCAAAAACAAATCAAACAATGAAGTAAATCAGTAAATAAGATTCCCCGAAGTGTTTGGGTTTCTTTAGAGTTGAAATTATTACTGCAGAATGGCATTTTTGACTTCCCCCCCCTATATAATCAAGAGTAATCATTGAAAGAATCATATAATTTATTTCCCCCATAAAATTATACAAAAAATAAATATATTTTTATATGAAATGATTAAGTAATCATTGTTCTAGACCAACCCACTTCCCCAATAATCAAACACAATTATTTCGCTGACCAACGTCCTCCCCCTAAGTAATATATGGACAGCTCCTTATGTATTAATGAAAAAACTACATATATAAAAAGGGAACAATTCATGTAAAGGAACCTGAAATATGTTTTCTAATAGGATTTTATATTAGGATTATAGTTTAATATAACTAGAATGAAAACTATTTCTGATTTTTTATTAAGCTAAGCTAAGTTTTCAAAGGTTCTTTTTGAATAAGTAAAACTATTCCCTCACGAACATTGAACCCAACCCGACGACACACACAGCTACACATATCCCTACACATGGCTACAAAATAAAAGCACTGCCAACAAAAAAAATAGTAGGCCTAGTTTATAATGCTTTACATGTTGCTGTTGTCCTTAAAAGATTATTATTATTTGTTAATTAAATCTATTGCTATTAATATTAAATAAAAGCCTAAGTTTGCCTTTCTCTCTGTCTCTAAGCGCACACAAGCTGTAGTTGTTGTATGCGTTTTCTCATTTATTTTCTATGATTTGTAAAGAAAATGTTTGGGTTCAATTAACGATAAGTGTGATTATGACTAAGATTCTGATGCTGACTCTGTTTATTCTGACTTTATTCCCAATCCACAATTTTGCAGGTATTTTTTGATTTGATGCGCGAAATAAGGTCACGAAAAACTGAAGATTCGAAAGCCACGAGCGGGCGTGCTAAAGATAGATGCAAGAAGCGGAGACTTAAGTGTACCCTACTTTAGGCATTAGGTGCATACAACAACTTCCACTATATATCCAAAATACGATCAATCAATAATAATATATATCCTCCGTATTGAACACACTTAACCCCCCGTAGATAATCGAAAAATAACCACCCCGTTGCTTTACCTACCCTAATCCCTAGCTTGAACTGGAGCTTTTGATTGCTTTGGCACTGCTCTCACTCTATCTATCTATATATACATATATCTTTCTGCTACTAACTCTGATTTCAGTTTGGTTCTAATTTTTAAACTTGTATCAATTTTGTTTGATTTTTACTGCTTGCTGTTGGGTTTATTTTAAAGAGAAACGGGGGTTTAACAATGAATTTGGTTAGCAGACTGTTTATAGGTTAAAAGTAATTTTTTGCTTCTAAAAATCAATTAAAAAATAATATAAAAATATATTAAAGGTGATTATTTCATTGTATTTATAATAAAACTACTTTAAATGTCTCGAATTATAAACAAAATGTGAGATTTGACTGTTTTGGGGGCCTTTATTTGCTAGATGAGTTTTATTGCTGACTATTTACTATTACTGTTTAATAATTTAATAACTGACTATTTGATTATTTAAAAATATGCCTTAGATAATAGTTGCCAGCTGCTATTAGAAATTCCAATGAAAATTCCAAAACAAAACATATAGACTCTAAGCACAAATGAGGAGAAGCCTACCAACATTAAGCTTAAAATTCCCAAGTGCGAATTCAGCGATCAACTGTTGCAAGCAAAGTTATTATCACTGGCAAAGGAAATATATCTTCGTAAATTTAAGAACTCCCTGCTAGTCTTCGGAGTAAATCTTCTTTTATTTATTTATTTATTTTAGTTAACAATTCTGTGTATTAATTTTATTTTTATTAATTAATTTAATTTAATATTTTATGAGCTGTTCCATCGATAGACAGATCTTGATTAATTCTAAACATTAAGAGTGCTTATTTTTACTAAAAAAAAAGTAGCCAAGAATTTGTTTAAACACTAACACCACACATACACACAGCTGTACATACACTACGACACACACAAAACAAGATTCACACAAACACACACACAACGTGGGAGTTCATTTAAAGAAATTTATTTTATTTAAGGAGTTTTCTTTTTTAAATTGCCAGAATTTATTACCTCAAAACTCTATGTATTTATTAATTATTTGGTTTGGTTTTATTTCTAGCCAATCTAGTATTTTCTTTAAGTGTATATAAATAAACAAATATAAAGAAAGAACAGTGTGTTTCATAGCTGTCAATGCACATTAAAAGAAATAAAATGAAAGAGAAAAGGAATCGTATATTTGATTTAATAAATATTTTCTATTAATTGCTTTAATGCTTTAAATATATTAAATTTGTATATTTGATAAATCAGTAGAGTAAAAAACAAGCACAAACTCCTAATTACCTATGAAACGCACTGTTCCTCCTTGGGTTTTTCCCTCCCTAATTTTCTATATTTGCTTTTGGTATCTTTCTCTTGTTCTGCTTTGGTTTAGCAATTCTTTCCAAAAACTTTATTTTTTTATATAGAAAAACTAATTTAGCCACAACCACCACCCCACCCCCCCACAAAAGTATTAACAAATGAAAATGCTACAAATGATCTATTGAAATATTGATATTAATAAATGCTTTTATATTTATTTAGGTATTTTATGATCTAATCAGGGATATTTCATCGCGTAAAAAGCAACGTCAGACGGACGTGAAACAGCCGCCGAAGCCCAATTCTCATTGCTGCCAACTGCTGTAGGATGGAAAAACAAAAAAAAAAACAAACCAACAAGAACACTTGCAGAATTACAACAACCACACGACGAGGTAAATGAAAGAAATAATAGAACCAACCAACTGCAGCAGCAAACATCTTGCGACAACAACGGCCACACGGATAACAACAAACAGATAATTATAAAATGATATACAAAAAAAAAAACAACAAAAAAAAAATAACAAAAAAAGAACAAAAACAAAAAACACAAAGCGAAGGAAGAGAAATGTTAATAAATAATTAACTTAGAGTACGCCAGATTACACACACAACACACAAGCAGAGAGAGAATATCAAAATTATATTTGCCACCCAAAAAAAACAAAAAACTCTAAGCTTAAACACTTAATCCTAAAAGTCAAAAATTGCATTGTAATATAAATAAATATATATATATATTATTTAGGCAACAAATTTCCGAAGAATACAACACACAATCTGTACTTTTTTTTTATTTTTCGATTTTGTGTTAAATAAAAATCAAAGCGTAAACTATTTAAGTGTGTATTCATAAACAACACAAAATCCGTATGCAATTTATAATATTATATGCTACAACTATACATATATTTCTCTCCTTTAATTATAAATATGAATACGTTCTTTTGTTTTTTGTAATAATTTAAACTTAAATAGCTAAATGCAAGATAACAATAACGAAAAAAAACAAAAACAAGAAACCACACAGAAAAGCTTTTTATAAATACATCTAAATATATGTGTATGTATATTTAAATATATACGAAAATAGTTTAAAGTCTATAAACATAAAATGGAACACTTAAAATGCTAGAAAATATAACAAAAAACAAACAAAAAAAAGAAACAAAATGAAAACGATAACGATAACAAGAAAAAATATCTCCATTTATTAATTATAATCGAGAAGTGAATCGAAACAAAAACTTTTTAATGCAATTTTTGTAATTTTCTAAACTGAAATCAAATAATGTGTAGAGATAGTTAAAAAAAAACAAACATTTTATAATGGGGGGAAAAAGAGCAAACCTTGCAGGTTTTCCCCCTTTACCAATGGTTATTTTTTGTTCATGCTGAAACACATCCACTATATTTAGGACCACAGAGATGTGGCGTGCCGATTACTCCTGATTGATTTGCTTCTGTCTACTGTTTACTTTTGTAAAACTGCATTCTGTATTGTACTGTTTAAGCTATTATTATTATGATAATTATTATTATTATTAAATATATAAGTTATATACGCAATCAATTGATGGACGGTTCAACTTTTGTATCAAGCATTTTCCTCTCCTCCGCCTCCATTTTATTTTTTGATGTGTGAAAATTGTTGCTAAAAACCTTGTCACAGCTAGAAAGAACACTTGAACATTTTTCCTCCTCATTCACAGAAATTGCGCTGATACACACACAACACACACACACATGTATCTAAAGTAAAATTGAGCAGCAACCCGCATTTTTTATATAAATATATATATATAAATTATTATTATGAGAGTTAAATAATGGCGATTGAACGATCGAGCGTACGTTTAGCCTGACTCAGAAGCAAACCGAAAAATATGAGAAATAAAAACAAACAAAAACCAGAAATTTGCAATCTTTTTATTGAAATAATGAATCAGTGGGAGGAAGTCTTAAATTCATTAATATGAAGTAGAACTTAAGGAAGTTCCTTAATTAATTAAGTAATTAAACCAAATTACCGTTGCCTGTCATTGAAGAAAACAAAACCTATTAAACAAAAGCTCTTCAACGTGCGGTACTAAGGATACCGTCGACTTAGAAGGAGGCATGGGCAGCAAATATAACGAATAATAAATATAATATATATATAATATAATAAATATAAGAATACACTGCCAAAAATGTTAAAATATCGAGTCTCGAGTTCGAAACTTTTAATTTCTTGTCCATTTTGTCTCCTCTTTGCCGTCTTTTTTCAATAGATTTTGTTGCCTTTCTTCAGCGGGAGCTGTAAGAGCCACTATGCGCCCATCGTGGTCTTACGATTACGAATCAGGATTCCAAATGTTATATGGAGAGTCCTTATCAAAACCCTTTAAAATGCCATATGCAATTTCCGAATCGGGAGAGATGTTAGCCTCTCGTCGCACATCTCCAGACAGAGCCACCTCTTACGATGCCAATTTTACCTTTGCTTCCCTTTTGTATAAATAGAAAAATGCATTAAATATTTTCTTTGAAATATCTTTTTTTTTATTATTTGTTTTTTTTTCATTTTCTGTTTTCTTTACACAT
>JAEIIG010002001.1:0-16562 GCA_018904695.1 Drosophila parvula
CAGTTTTGATTGAATGCCATCAATGTTTGACAATGTTTTAAAATCCGGTTTTAAATTCAACAGTCACCACAGTGGTCAGAACATCAAAAACCATACTGTCTTATTAAAAATAAAAACAAGCTACTAAGTTAATTAGGTTAATTAATTAGTTAATCAATAATTAGTTAATCAAAGTTAGTTAGGTATTCGAAGGCCTTTTGATTATCTTTTAATATTAACATTTAAAGATATGAATAAATAAAAATAACGAACCTTCTAACTGGAGTCTAATATAATTCGAGAGAATATTTTTTTGTTAAAGAATAACTCAATTTTAATTAGTTTTTTTTTGTTGTAGTTTTCCTTAATTAACATAGCATCTTTTTTTTCAACCGAAATTGGCAAATATTCAAGAATATTCAGAAATATTATGGCTAAAAGCCCCTTAATTAGCCACAAATCAAGCAGCCGGAAAAAATGAATCAACAAACACTAAGAGAGGCGGCTAAAATATAATTGTATATATTATATATATGTATATATATTATATGTATACTTATGTTAATGCAATTATTGCTTGACTTCGCTTAGACAGCGCTTAATAAATGTTTATTAATCATATTTGTAAACAAATTGCCATTGCGCACCATTTGTGAGCAATTATTTATTTATGCCAATAAACATTTTGCATTTACCATTTTCCACTTTTCCACTTTTCCACTTTTGCATTGCAATTTGCATTCCGATTTACCGCCACATCGTCCATTTGGCTCTACTCCAGCAGCTTTAATCCAAAAGTTTGCATTGAACATTTTTATTATTGAATTTTAATTAATTTAACAAATAATGGCTGGCAACGGTCAACAACAAAAAAAAACTGAAAAAGAACAAATGCGAATTTATATGTCAAACACCAATTAAGAATTACAAAATGCTCTATACAGCCAAGGAGTGAGAACTTTAATATTTTGAAAAGGGTTTTAAATTAAAATTATTATAATATATTATAATATATATATTATATATAAAACTACGAAGTTAAATCAATTATTTCCGATTCTTTTCATTCGAGAAGGTTTAATAAATTATTAAAAAAAAATTACGTTCTTCCATGAAAGAGCTGCTTTTCTGCCTTTCCTTGATTTCCCCCTATATGTTCCTATAACGCTGTATCGAAGTTTGCGCCTTTATCGATATGCCAGGCCTATGCCACGCCCATAAATTGGCTTAATGCCTTGCAGCAAAAAACAACAAGGATGTCCGACAAAAAAAAAAACGCCTGCAATATATGGAAATGTGGGGGAAAAAAAAGCGAGCAAAAATACAAAAAGGCAGCAAAAGACGAAACAAAGGGAAGTGTAATTGATATTTGCTTTATGTGCTTGTGCACACAGCGAAATTGAAACAGTAAACATATTTTAACATATGCCCAGACATATTTACTTTTATGACTTCTGTCCGCTGCATGATTCACCGATTTTCGTCACTCGATTGGCCGCCAGGCAGCCGTAAGCCCAGCAGTTGCATTCGTCACTTGCCGCCAAATCGATCAATTAATTAGTGGCGAGTGATGTTTTTATGCCCCTCTCACTTGCAATAAAAAAAATATATAGAAAACTGTCCCAAAAAGAGCTTACATGTTCGGCAGAAGGCTAATGTAATTTAATTAGGTTTCACTATTTCGTGCAAAAACTAATACGAAATTTGTGTAATTGATGTTAGTTTATTATTCATTCATTAGAGTGTTCCACAAAAATGCTAATACAACGATGATAAACGATAAGTCAGGCTTTGTTTTTGGTCTGTTTTTCTGACTACTACGGTCACACCGATTTAATAGTGTCATATTGTTGTCCTACTTGCACTTAGGGCAAACTCTACATGCCTCATATGACCCCTCCTATTAATACAATTTTTTAGTGCAGTATTAAAAATACTAATTAAATCATAGTTATTTAATTAGTATTTTTAATACTGTTATCAATATATTTTAAATTTTTGTAGATCATTTTTAAGGCCAAAGTGAGTGCATGGTTAATCGATGTAATTGCAACTAATATGTGAACACTCTTTCGCATCGAATATGGAATGCATACGCCGGCTCTCCAATTACATTGGTTTTTGGCGTTTCAGCTTTTGAGCCAATAAACCATCTGAAAAACCAACCAGAAACCCACCAACGAAAACCACCTGAAAAGCACCTGGAAAACCACCCAAGAACCCCATCCCACTCACTCAACCCTGGCAATCCTCGCCTTTTGCTGTTTATTATTTTTGCTGTTGTTGCCGGAATTTACACCCAACGGATGCAAGTTGGAAAATCCCTTTTTGCCATAGCAGCTGCTGATTTTTGCCTTGAAACATGAATAATGTTGAAATTTAATTATACATAATTCAAACACAATTCCAACGGTAAATCTGTGTTGTGCGAAAGGGATGGAGCCGGGTGGAAAAGAGATGGCAATGATGGGGGGAGGGGGAGGGGGAACGAGCACACGATTGAATGAGCCGGGAAAATTGCAGGAAAATCGCGTTGGATGGAGGTTTTTGGGCGCCAGTGCAGTAGTTCTTCCAATTTTTCACCACTTATAGGTCGCTTCCTCTCTCCCTCTCCCTCTCTCTCTATCTATCTCTCTCTCTCGCTCTCTCTGTGCCACCTATTCTTTCGCCCGTTTTTAACCCACTTTCAGCGCCCCCCCTTCGGAAACCCCCATTTCTGCGCATTTTCTCACACGGTCTAATTAGTTAAGCGAAGCGTGGGGGCATCCTCCATGGGCGGCATGTAAAGGGGGTTGGCTAAGGGGGGGCGTTCTGCGGAAAATCGGAAGGGGTGCAGGGCGGTTTGCAGCTCACCAGCGGTTGCATCTTTTGTTAGAATGCCAGCGTTTTTCACGTTGCCACAGCAACAAGAGCTCCTAAAGGACGGCGAAAGGGTTATGGGGGAAAGCGCGGTAAAGCAGCGGATGAGTCGAAAGAGGGAAGTTGCATTTTCAGGCGATTTTCCCCCTGCGTTTTTTTTTTATATACACTTTTTTGATAATACCCCCCGTACCCATAGGCAGCACGGGTAGTATGTCTTAGTGCCGAGAATGTATGTAACATCCAGAATGAGGCACCCATCACCAGCCAAGTCGATTTAGCCAGTATCCGTATGTCCGTCTGTCCGTCTGTAATAATTCCTTTTACATATTTAAAAGTTAAACTACATTTAAAGCTTAACAAATATGTTACATCTGTGTTCAGTGGTCTGCAACAGCATATATCAAGTTAAAATGAAATTATATATATAAATATTAAGAGAAATAATTAGATTTTAAATTTTCTGGAGGTCGAATCATGTTTTCTTACGGGAACTCACCGTAGACCATTAGGCAATACCTATAACTGTGGATGTTCTTTAGTTCTTTACTTTTGGAATATAAATCTTTTGGATACTATGGCTACTATGGATTACTTTTGGAATATAAATCAGAAATACACACACTTGTTGTTTATATAACTATAATATAACTTTTCATACAGGGTATCTCCCAACCGAGCATACTTGACTGTAACTTTCTTACTTGTTTTTATTTTTACAATAATCGCAACAGCAGCAAGAAACCCCAACCACTCGATTGCACCCAAAAAAGTAAAAAATAAGAGAGTGCGAGTGGCAGGGGGGAGTGAGTGTAAGGGGGCCGTGGGTATTTTACCCCCTTGAGGCTTCTCTTTTTTGGCACGCCCCTGGAGCGGTAATTAAATTGCAGCTGGTTGCCATTGTCGGTGCTCTTGGACAGATGCCTAAAAGCACGCCAAATGAGTGCGTTCCTCCCCGAAAACGCAAATTGCCTCGTCCCAGCAATAGCCAAAGCCCTCACGACGGCCAAAAAATTAAGCATTACATTTTGGCCAAATAGGGACCAGCTCTCTCTCTCTTCTTTCGGCAGATTTTTTGCATTTAAAGGCAATGTTTTGGGTTTAGCATAGTTGCATTTAAATATTTTCTAGGAAGACAAGATTTCAGTCCCGATTAAAGCCAGTAAAAGAACCCTTGAAGTTACCTCTATTGACAAGAAGTTCTTCCTTCTTTTTTAATTAGATAACCTCTCGAAATAATTGTTATTTCAGCCATCTTGTCAAAATTTGAAGTCCCTAACTGAAAACATACTTCGGATGCAAGTCGAGTGCATTTAGCGAGGAGATATCCTCGCCGGGATGTTTATTTATGCGATGCTTTCGATGGTTTCTCCTCATGGAAATTATTGTAGCTTCTGGTCCGGGTGTCCTTTTATCCTTTTGTGTTCGTCTTTGTGTCCACATCAGTCAGGTGGCTGACAGCTACGCCTCGAATTAGTTGAGCGCCTCAGTTGCCTCGATTGCTCGATTTCGTTCGAATAAAATGCATGGCCATTGTGCAGGCAGCTTATTAGATTAAGGATCTTGGATTAACCACAAACACACAAAAATCCTAACTAAAAACTCCTTTAAAGTCAAAAATAAATATACCTACTTATAGGACATATTTAAGGGAACACTGCACACCTTGAAGCTCAACCGGAAGCAATGTGGGAAGCTCAACAAAAGCCGGGCTCGGACCCACACTTGAGCAGATCGCATAATGCAACACAGCAGATTGCAGGTTGCAGACTTCGGGCACAGGACTTCGGGCAAGGACCTCCTCCGATCTAGAGAATGCATTTGGTAGGCAAAAGCCACCGCAGCAACTTACAATGGCCACAAGCTGTCGACAGCAAGTTCATCCAAAATACAGACAGTGTACACAGAGAACAAAATTAGCTAGCTAAAGGTAATGCCTCCCAAATTAATGTTAAAATTATTTATATATATTATATATTTATTTACTAGAAAGCACAGGTATACACATGTGTTTATTACAACCTTTTCTGCACTTTTAGCAAATAGATAATTGAAAAAGACTTTAAAAAATAATAAAGTGATGTTAAAGGAACACTTAACTATTTTTTTTTGTAGTTACAAGATGGCAAATTGGAATAAGCTGGAATAAAGTGTCCTTTGAGCCAGGACTCTGTATTTAAGTAGGATTTCTTCCCGCAGTCTACTTATATAGAGATAGACAGAGGAAGTGACTTGATCTGGATGGGGCGGCGCCCAACGAGTGTTAAGCATTTTAATTGCTGGCATTAATTTAGACATGGCTGTAGCACTTATTCAAGCCAGGGGGCTTTCATTATTTTCCACCTGTGAGCAATTTCCCCCTCACACACACTCTCGGTGGCAATAAATAAAACGGTGAATGTGAATGCATTTGAATCGCTTTTGGCTTGGGCCTTGGCTCTGTGGCTCTGTGGCAAAAGATGCTCACAAAATGTAGTTAGTTGGCTGCTCTTGCTGGCTCTGACTGAATTGCCATTTAATTAAAGCACTTTGCCATTTATAATACTCGGTGCATTTCTTTTTTTTTTTTGTAAATTTCAATATAATTTGTGGCCATGCTTAGCCAAGCCGAATCGTTTGTTATAATGCATCCTACATCTTGCCAACAGTATTCAGCATTTAGGATCCATTTCCTCTGTATTTAGCCCATTGATGGGCGCCAGAGTTCAGCAGATTATAAGTTGAGCATGAAGCCCGAGAACGATGCACATAATTTCCATTTGGGCAATACAACTTGTTTCACAAAGACTTACAGGTGGTTAAATTCCAGTTTGCAGTGTTCAGTCGGTGAAACTGCTTAGCAATATATTGCCACTCGAAATTATTCCTAAACAGATTCGCCAGTTTAATTTAAAATCAATTTAATGTGTGCAATCTTACCACAAATATACAACTTTATATAAATCTCATATTTGCACCTGTTCTGATTAATTTTCTTTTGCAGAATTTTACTAATTTGCCAGCTACTGCGTATTACTGGCGCAGCTGCAACTGCTACTGCAACTGCTACTGCTGATGCTACTGCTACTGCTGATGCTGCGGGCAGTAAAACTGCAGCAGTCATCATATTAAAATGCAATTATACAATTGCTTTTGTGCCTGGCTCCCGCTCAAATCACAAATCCCGCCCACATTTTTGTCGCATTCCTGCATAATTTATAACAAATTTCTATATGGCCCAGGGCCATAGCCGCCATCATTCTCCCATCCAAAAAAAAACCAGTCCATGTGTGTATTGGCATTTTGTGAATTCATAACGGGAGATGCATCACAATTTAAATTATCATCGAGAGACAGTGGAAATTCGACATTCGCACTGCGGTCAGTGCGCTCAAGTGGGTCTTGCGACATGAAGCACGTGCTTGTTAGTGTTAGGTGTTAGGAGCGATAGGGGAAATTATAGTTAAGGAATGAGAGGAAATAAACTATGGGCGTGCTGCTAAGTTGGTTGAGATTAACCTTATTATGAGTATAACTATATTTATATATGTATTAGAATAAAGAATGTCTAAATACGTCACAAAATTAATTTATTAATATTTATTTATATGAATCAGACCAATTTGTAACAAAAAAGCCAAGCTGTGGAGATATCAAGCCATAAAATCAATAGAAAAAAGTAGAAATCCCCTTTTGAAAAGGCTTAAAAAACGAATTGCAGTTGATTTGATTATATATTAAGATTTTATACATATTTTTATGGTATTTCCCAACTGCAAGGCTTGCCTGCATCTCCCTTAGCCAGTGATTACTGTACGTTCTCTTGGAAATTTTCTCATGCATTCCACACTTGAGTGGGTACGCCGCCGGCCGCTAGGTGGCGCTTGGCGCCTGGCGCCAGACGGCCAAGAATCCGCTGCCGAAAAGTAGGCAATGGATTTTCGGCCAAGTTGGAAGGGCCAAAAAGGCAAGGCAGCCAAAGATGGCTTGTAGCTTGTGGAGGGGCGAATGCCAGGGAAAGTGCACAGTGCAGTTGTCTGCACAAAGAAGCCGGGCCCGAGGGGCGGACGGGGGATCCTTCGGCATCCTTTGGAGTTAGGACCAACTTTAGCACTTGGTCCGCCCCTTTATCCTTGGCTCCTTTTTGGCTTTCTCTTGCTGTTTTTTTTTTTCTGTTTTTCTGGGCATTTTGAGCGTGCAAATGTTAAGTTGTCCACCCCCTTGCCGTAACCGGGTTTTTCGACAACCTTCCCTCCTTCGCCCCGCAAACCGCTTCCCTTTTTTATAGAGAAAAAAACTTGGAGTTGGCGTCGCCGCCCTTTTGTGCCAACTTGACAAACTAAAAATGAAAAAAGTTTCACCGAGCGGCGCCTTTTTTCAATATCCTTTAGCTTTGGCCCTCCCATTCCGGGCCCCGCCCCACTCGCCACAAAGGGCGGCCCGGATCGGATAGGTAACCTATAAGAAAAGTCAGGATAAAGCCATGACGACGACTCGACGTATTGATTTTGATTCTGGTCTGCGCCACTTGAGACCAGATCCAGCGGGTTGGGAAATCGGGGTGAAAAGCCAGGGCATCCCCGGGTTACGTGACTCTGAGCCAAAAAGAGCGGGGGATTCGCCAAAATAATTGCCAATTAGATGGCCTTTTTCACATCAGTCATATCAGACATCATGAAGGTATTAATTTGTTGCGATAAATGCCATTGGGCGGAGTTCTTAGCGGGGCAACCTGGCTTTTAAAGAGATATTGAAATTGAGTATTGAGTATTTTATAATAAAATTATATTCCTAACTTCAATTCTAGATATCTTTCTTTGTTCTTTGGGTTAATATTCACCTTTGTTCTCTCTTTGGCAGTTTTTGGAGTTGTAAAAGTGAAAGAGCATATAATTCATTGAATTGGGACAACAGAAGATCTTGTCTTTTTCGACTGAAGCTGATCTTGTCTGACCCCTAACCCGCACCAATCAATCCGAGGAAAACCGGTCCCCAGACCCAGTACCCCTCTCTCCACATTTGTAAATAAATTCCAAGCAACCTGACAGCGCCGAAGTTCAATTCCCCGATGCTGGGGCCTTCTCAACGCTATTTATGCGTTATTTGCCAATTTACACAAATTTTCGGGTATTGAAAAAAAAGCACACGGATGGCGGGGAAAGCGAGAGAAATGTACAAATGGCACGACACTGAGAGAAATTAAATAGTTCTTCGTAAAAGCCTTTAAAGCCCAATGGGTATTTTGTATATTTGTTAAAATAAACTATATCAAATGTATCAAATCTAATCTATCTAATCTATCTATCAAATCTAATCTATATCTTCTGGCTTTTCTCCTCTTTATTTATCTTTACCTGAAGTGTTGGATTTTCCCCTTTCCTTTCAGTGCACTTTTACTCCTTTGAGTCGATTTTCGGGTCCGGTTCACGCTTTATTTTCATGGTTCACGGGCGTGCCAGACATCCTTGAACTTGCCACAGTCAGGATATAATGTTCCCATATTTCGTCTGGCCCTCTGCGCCCCCCTTCTCTTATTTTATTTATATAAAATTGTGCGGCAAAGTCGTTGACTTGGCCTAATCCTAACCTTTTTTTTGTCCATCCCCCCTCCACACTCTTGGCCTTATCAATTGTTCTCCGAAAAGGGAAAAGGATTTTCCCAGTCGCGCCATTTTGTTTCACGTGCGACGCGAAAACTTTCAGGGTCAGCAATCCATATATATATATGCGAGTATATATACTATACTATATATATATAAATGCCCTTTGTTCTTGCCCAATTTGCCATAAAATATGCCAAAATGAAATTTAAAACCTCTTCAAGATGGCAGCAGTTGATATTCATATTCCCTTATTTGTGTGCGCTCTCCATTGTCCTGGCTGCCGAGGAGTTGAGTGTCGAAAGTGTCGCTGGAATTTAATTGGACGTACTTTGCCAGGATCGTAATAAAATCAGGAGCCCTTTCTCTGATAATATAATTGCACATTTTTGATATAAGATAGGGTTTTTAATTTTGAAAGTTTTCTACTAAGAAATATGCTTTGTAATTAACACATTTTTCTAGTTGTTTGTTTATAGCCTGAAGCCTGTTTATATATCTGAACTCTAAGCCAGGAAAGTTATCTTTATTTTGAAGGTTATTATAATTTATAGAAATATATATTCTATATAAATATATTATATATTCTATTATAAGTTAGAATTTTTCTGCTTTGTAGTAGAACATCATAGGAAATTCACGAACTTCTAAGAGTTTTAAACTCTTAAGAGTTTTATATGCCAATTATGTATATCGATATGTACTCTACTTAGTAAGCATGTAAATAAAGAATCAGACACCAAGCTAGTATTTAATTTATTTATTTATTTATTTATTTATTTATTTATTTATTTATTTATTTATTTTTTTTTTTTTTTTAAAGGTATACGGGGACATCTGAAGTCCCCTTTATCACCTTGGTTTTAAGTATTTCATTATCCCGCAAACTTCACCTATACTCTCTCCTATTCCGCCTACTAACACCTAACCCTAACAAGCACGTGCACACTAGCTAGTACTGCTTGCACACTAGTTGACTGCATCAACATCCTAGAAAATACTTCAACAAGTTCACATTTCCCACTTCAAGTCTTAAGTTTAATCTTGCTGCCCTTTTATTTTGCGGCTTTTATTACTTTATAAATATTATATTTTTTTAAATAATTTAAGAGAATCTGAGATTCCATTTCACACTTCAAAAAAAAAAAAGAAAAAAAATCTCTATAGATATATAGATATAGATATAGATATAGGTATATATAGATGTTGTTTAAATAAATCATTTGAAGCGTTCAGTGGGCGATCTGAAAGCGTCGCCAGATGCGCTGAAGCCGCGAATCGGTGCCGGACTGACTCGCCTGCCTTTGGGGCCGATCGTTGTGATAGGGTTCGATGAAGTTCACTGCCGACGACGACGCCGGCGACTCGCTGTTCCGCTGCTGATTTACCGCCGCCGCCGCCGCCGCTGCCTGACTCTTCTTCTGACTCCGCTGCTTCTTGTGATGCCTGTGAACACGTCGGCGCGGCGTCTTCTTCTTTGCATGACTTCTCTTCGCGCCAAGCTGCCGGTTCTTGACCCTGAATCGCTTCTTTTGGTATTTCGGCACCTCCTGTAGTACCAAGGGTTCCTCTTCCGGCAAGTCCAGGCGATCCTCCAAACCCGCCAAGGCTGTCATCGTGGCTATGGGTATGGGTATTGTGTCCTGAACAGCCGGTATGGCCGCCTTTCCATCGAAGGCTCTGCCCGTGGAATTGGTGGTTGTGGTCGTGGTGGTGGTCGTTGGCGTTCCCGTTGTCGTTGTCGTCGTAGTTGATGTGGGATCCGAAATAATGATCACATTATCGCTGGGCGGCTGTTGGAAGAGACCCCGCATCATCATGAACTTCTTCATCAAGTCCCGACCGCTGCCCACATCCTGCGACGATGGGCTGCCGGATGCACTGCGTCCCTGGATCTGTGGCAGGCGATAGCCTGTAGATAATATATGGAAAGCATATTCGATCAAGAAATTATTCCTAGTTCAAGAGCTTCTCAACTCACCGCTTCGCCGCGACTCGCCGCTGGCCAGGAGTGCCAGAAAAAGGATAATTGGAGAAAGAAACCTCGGGGGGATATGCATGGTGCAGGGCTTCCTAGGGCAATGATCTCCCTGGGACCGTCCACCGTGACTCTTATAGGTGCCGGTGGAAGTGCAATTAAAGATTTCACCCGCAAGAAGTGACACATATCGCGTGATGCTGGAGGAGATCTTAGAACGGGCCGACATGCAATCATTAGGTGTCAGTCTTGACGAGGAAAGTATCTGCCTCGCTGTGGCTCCGGGCCCAGTAGTTCGCTCTCTGTGGCAGTAAATCAAATCTAATAAACCCGACAATAAGCATGGGCTCACATAAATCTGCAGGGCCCAGTCCCGGGTCGAGAGTATATCGCCCGAGCATAAATAAATAAACGAGTTCGTGTCCGTATTTATTTTTATGCACATATTTATATTACACACGCCCAGAAATATATCTCTCTCTCTCTCTCGTGGCTCGCTGTGTGCCGGATAGTGTCGAGTGCGTGCGACGCATCGCATCAGGCAAATAACTTTAACATAATTCACTTAAATCTTTTTGTTTTAATCTTGAAAAGTGTTTCCCACAGAACCAAGCGACTCCGACACCGATGCCGGGCACGCACACAGCAACGAGAAGGCAAAACTGACAGGCCGGCCAGATACAAAGATACGAGATACAAGATACAAAGATGCGAGCTGTATCTCTACGTGTCTGATGCCTGTGTTCTCCGGCTGGCAGCCTTCAACTTTAGCACCCGTCGCCTCGCAAAATGCTTTCCGCAATCATCCAGAGTGTTGTGTCAATATAGCTCGACGTTCCCTTTTTCGGCTTTAACTTTAGATATTTGCCATTATTATTCGGTGTTATTTCCACACCAGCACTTGTGGTCAAGTGTGAGTTGTGAAAATGCCCGGAAAATTTAGATAAATCGTAAACTTTTGGGGTTGAAATAAGAACTAAACTCTAGTAATTGTTAAAGAAATATTTAGGTAATTTATTAATTAGAAAGGGGAACCCCACAAAAAAGGGCTTTAGCTGGCAAATATGTAAGTTGGTTTGCTTAGAAACTATATATAATATAATATATAATATTATAAATTTATATATTCATATATTTAGTTGGAGTTTCTTTTAAATAAATAGCAAAAACACCAAGGACTCACATACTTCGCAACAGATGGCAGAAACCCAATTAGGATTCAATAAACGTTTCTATAAAATATAATAAATGTATTTGGATAAAAACTATTTGTATAATTGTCCGAAACTATTTTAATGAATTATTTTAGAATGCAAAATGGGACAGGAGGATAGGCCAGTAACAATCACTCGATTCATTTCATAATTCACAATTTTTCAGCATTCTTTAAATTCCATTTATTTTGCCTTGGCTTCTAATCAATAATTTAAATTGCTCGTGTTTTTGTGTGTACTTTATATGCCCAGCCACATACATATTATATATACATACATATATATATATATATATATATAAATATATAAAGTATATATTTTGAGGAATTCCGTCCATCTTGAGTTATTATTTCGCCTGCATTTCTGATTAAATATCTTCAAGTGTCTACTGCCTTCAGACGAAGGTTGATTTTGCTGTTGCCGTTTGCTGTTGTTTGGCATAAAATTCAATTATAGAATTTTCTATTAACTTAAAAGCTTCTTATATTTATTTAATTTGTTGTTGTGTCTCAGTTAGGTTTTTGCCTGCTGCTGCTGCTGCTGTGTGCGGGAAGGCTGGTTCACATCTATCTGTTATTATTATTGACACAGACGCTGAGGGTTTTGAGCTACGAGTTCCCGACATAAGAGTGTTGCCATCAATTAGACACACATCCTGCCACTGAGACGGGGGTGAGTGGAGTGAAAAATTCCTGTAGGATTGCAATTTTCCTGGCTGGCATTTCCTTTAGACTTTTGCCCCGATAATTTGACAGGATACCGACCACAGACTTCATGTTTTTCGCAGCAAATTAAAATTGATCTCCAGTTTCGATAGCTTCCTTGCTTAATTATGATCTGCCCCTCCAATAATAATCAATATTTCTGCTCTCTTAAAGTTCATTTATTTCGTTAATTAATTTAAAAAAAAAAAGGATTTACAGGCAGTGGTCGTTATCGTGTCCATCGTTCATCTTCAGCTTTACAGGAATTGCACTTGGCGAATTTTCTGGGTGAACGCCTGAAGGGGTCGCTTCCTGCGCTGTCTCCTCCTTTGCCCCAAAGGAACATAGCCAGCCTCATTGGCATCGCTTTCGCTGGAAGCTGCCGCCTCCTCATCGTTGGCAATCTCATCCAGATCCTGTTCTCCTTTAACGGCAAAGGGAGTTAGATCATCGTCCTCCATGACATCGTCCTTCTCCCGCACGGGAATGCTGACCAGCTGCCGGAACATGCGCAGGTTCAGGGGCACATAGCGCACCTCATTGCCAATGGTTATGGGCACCATGGGAACACCGTTTAAGCCACCGCTTAATCCGCTAGTTAAACCTCCGCCAAGGCCATTGTAGCCACCCCTCAACCCACCCAAGCCACCCAACCCACCCAAGCCTCCCAAGCCTCCCAAGCCTCCCATGCCTCCCAGGCCACCCAATCCACTTGGCATGCCTCCGCCGGTCAAGCCGCCATAGAGGGACGGCTCATTCCATCCATACATGGCCGGGTAGCCAACGGGGAACTCCTCATCGCCGCGCTTTCGGAAAAACTGCATGGGATACGGCTGAATGGGATAGCCTATGGGCGTCCGAAGAAAATCGCCAAGTCGAGTGGTCGTTCCTGTTCCATCGGTACTGGCCGTATTGTTAACGACATTGTTTACGGTCTGATTTGCTGGGCCGGGCATAACGACAACCATGATCGGTTGCGAGCCATGGCTATCCTTATCCTTATCCTTATCGCTATCCTTATCCTTGGGGAACCACTTATGTCCACCCCTGGCTTCGGAGCTCCGGCCCTGCATTGTCTCGCCGCCCAGTCCATTGGCGAAAAGGAGCAACTGCCGCAGATCCTTCTGGGCCAACAATTCTGGCTGCTCCGCAACAAGATGACGCGGCTCGGGACTCTCCTTGGGCGCCTGCTTCGGCTCCCCGCCCTCCGGGAAATTGAAGGCAGTGCTGGGCATCAGGAAGAAGCTGCCCGAAGGCTGGCGGGGCGCCGACCTGCCCGGCTGGACGCCGGCGAGCAGGACAAGGAGCAGGGCCAGTGGGGGACAACACTTGAGGTACTGCATTTCGCTGGACTCTGCAGATAAAACTGTGCCGGATCCGTTCAAACTTTGCCACTTTTATAGCTCCAGTTTGGAGGGAGGGCGAAGCGGACCGGTGGAGCTCCTAATGAGCTCCAATTTATCCGGCGCTTATCGCCAACGCTTATCACCGATTTTTGCTGAAAAACTCGCGCTTTCATCGCGATTAAATCCATTAATCTCGGTTCGCCTTCGCCTGGGTCTTGTTCTCGGCTCTTTGGCTATTTTTTCTTCATTTTTTTTTTTTTATTCACTGTCTGTCTTGGCCATCTCGCGCTTTTTACTTGGCTTATTAGTTTCGGAGCCGATGGAGCTGATGTTAATTACACGTTCCTCGGATAAGCCAAATTAATGGGGCTAATGGGGACTCTGGCCTGGGAGACGACAAGGGCTAACATTTAATAGAAATAATGTCATACCTCTCTCTCTCTGGCATTAATCATGGTTTTACGGGTTATATTCGAGGATTATTCACAAGTCTTTTTCCTCCCATTAAATGATTCCTTATATGGCCATGAAATATGTATTATATATGTATATAGTATATATGCTATTCCTTTTGCCTGCTTTTCTTTGACAGATTGACCCAAATTCATATTCTTGCCGGCATTCCTTTTCATTTCATTTGATGTGAAACAAATAAATAAATATTTTGTGGCACTTGCACGGGCCATATCCCTCTTAACTTAACACACCAATCGGTGTGGCTGTGTCTGTGTCTTGGCCCAATGTGTCAAAGTCAACTTGGTAAGAACTTGGCTTTTTATTACTGCCTGGCACTTTTCTCGTTTCTCTCGTTGGCTTCTTCTTGGCCAACTATTTGCAGCTTCTTGTGCGATGCTCCAGTTATATTTTTCTTTGTTGTTGTTGCCAATATTCCACAACATGGCTGCATATATATATATTTAGAAAAACATGGCCTGGAAAATGGCGCATTAAAAATGTAAGGCCATAAACCGATTTGGCCAAAAACCTATTTATTTATTTATTATATAAAGTAGCGATGAGCTCGTGACGATAAAGAACTTTGTTAAACCATAAAAATTGGGAAATAATTGAAGTAAAATAAATATACTTTGTGTCTTCAAGTGTAAGCGGCTTTATATATATATATGTTACTTTTATGTTTCTTAATTTCTTAAATTCAATAAAAAAGACAATGTTTTGAGTGGGGAAACAAGGCCAGAAGAGCCAGAAGAGAGAGTTAATGGCATCGTCAAAAAATTGGAAAGGTTTATTTAAATTTCAACTTGTTTCGAAAACGTTTAAAAAGTTTTACGCTACTAACTGACTGCTGATAACACAAAGTCTCCTGCCAAGCCAGCCGCCAGCCGCCAGCTACCCTACCCTACCCTACCCTTCCCTGGGCAACTTCCCGGCAAGAAGCCGCCCGAAAATAAAACTCTTCCACCCCTTTTTTCTGTCCCGAGGCCAAGTTAAAACAACTGACAAAAAGTTGTTGCCTCCAAATGGAAACGAATCAAAGAGGGGAAATTGGAAAATGGGAAAAGTGGGCTTTACAGTTTTATAGAAAGAGTGCCTGCTGGTGGTGGTGGTGGTGATGGTGGTAGGCCGTGACAAAATTAGCACAAAATATATTTTACTTCTGAATTAACGAAACCCATTTCAGGGCCTGACAAGGAGCTGGCAATAAAAAAATAGCCAAGTAAATGGGGGCGAGGGCTTTCTTAAAGGGGCGGTTAATTGCAGAATAAATAAGCCTAGGCAATATAGAAAATATAAATATAATTTATAATACAATCTGCGGATAACTTGTGGAATTACTTAAGGTTTCTACTAACTACAAACTTTGTAGTTAGTTTTTTGTGACAGAGCTGGGTAGAAATTATATTATTAATGCCATAGTTTAATCCTTACTGGCTCTCCGTTTCTACACTCTCTTCCGCAGACTCTCTTCCGGTTATTTAACCTACTCTAGACTCTCTTCCAATTATTTCCCCCCTTTCTTTTTCTTATTTTTGCCGGTTCGCCAATGAATCTGCCAGTTTTTTTTTTTTTTCAAATATCCCCGAATGCCATTGTGCAAAGTTTCGAGTGGCAGCCACTAATATTGACAGCGCACAAATGTAGAACAAGAGGGTGTTCGGCTGCTCGAGGGGTTCGAGGGTGGCTCCTGTGGGGGGGCGGGGGCGGTTACTTCAGGGTATCCTGAACCTCTGGGGTGGCAGCACTGGAAACGTGCCTGAGCACGTCTTCTACTTAACTTTGTTAAACACAAATGCTTTGGGCAAAGAGTTGCGTCCCCGTTCTTAACGCGTCGGGGATGAGCGGTAGCCTGCTCCTTAAAACGAAGGGTGGGGTTGTGGGGTTGTGGGGTTGTGGGGGTGGGGTTGGGGGTTGGGGGTGGTGTTGGTGTTGGTGTTGCAGACCTGCAGACCAGCAGACATAATCGCATAAAGATAAAACAGTTTAACAGTCGCAATGAACAAAAGCAACTGATGGTAGACGGGGACAGGCCATTCAATTGACCTCCCGCGGATTTCCACGGGGTGTGGGGTGTTGGGGGAGGTCGGGGTTCAAGGGGGGATTAGACGGCTTTCAGAAGGCTGGAGCAGCAGGGGTTAGGGGGGTTGTGAAAGCTGAGACTATGAAAACAAAGACGGCCAGCGGCGCTCGTCGCGAAAATCTGTCAATTATTTAAATCGCCTGACAAAAATCTTGGCCAGGTTTTCAGTTTGGCCAGGAGCCTGCTCCTCGGGAGGGTTTCAAAAAAGCGGGAAAATTTTATATATATGTATATAATATATACATATTTAATTGGAAACATGGATACATAAATGCACGTGAAGAAATAATGAGTACTGTGTGTTTATTAGTTAGTTTATGTTATTACTTAGATCTTTATCTTAGAAATTGTATCTTTTCTTAAA
>JAEIIG010002002.1:0-23870 GCA_018904695.1 Drosophila parvula
CTTAAATATACATTAATTTGTGGTATGTAATTGTTAGTTTTTTAAAGAAATCAAAATACATGTTAAATTAGATGCAGCATAAATTATATAATAATGATAATCATTCGTTTATAACTTACTTGTTTCTAGTGCAAGATATTTCTTTTTTAAAACCCAATTAACACAAACGCGCACACACCGAAACAAAAAAAAAAAAAAGTAAACAAAAAAAAGGGAGCCTATAATGTTACCAATAGATCTTTCTTTTACGTTTAATTTTTAGTTTGATGAGTAGAAAATCGAGTTTCTTGCTGCCGGCATTCATAAAAATGCAAATTTTAAACTTGCGATGCCGCCTACACGCACACACACACACACCGTTGCGAGAGAGAAACGCACGTGACACACACACACACACAGCGCCGTACACACACGCACACAATTATGTAATGCTAAGCAGCTGTTTTTTTCTTTTTTTTTTTTTGCCAAAAGCAGTGAATAAAATTATTATTGCTAAGGGGGAAAAAAAAAGCAAACCGCTGGTGGAAAATGCGAAAATAATTGAGAAAAACGTGGAAAGACGGCGGCGCGGAAAATTCGCATTGATTTTGAGCCCGCTGCTGGCAGAATTCAACTGACAAGACGGACAGAATGGTAAAAGGCAGAGGAAAGCTGAGAGGCCAGTGAGTGACAGGGAGAGAGTGCGAGAGAACACGCCTGGCGTGGCCCTCTCCGAATAGGCGATGGCAACACAAAATGAGAGAGAGAGAGAGAGCGAGCTAACGAGCGGTCATAGGAGCTCAGCGGAAGGAGCACAGGATATCGCAGCCAGCGTCGACGCTAGCAGAGCAGTGGCGGCGACGCAACGCAACTAGTGCGATACATCCGACCCAGCGTTTCTCGGTCAACGTTGAAGCCGCTGTCGCTTCCTCTGCTGCTGCGAACGTTTTACAACACTGGTAAGTGACACTGCTGCAATCGATTAATGATGTCGTAAAATGATGTCAGCACAGTCATTTTCCCGCCAAAAATAATTTGTTTTAGTTGGCAAAGTTAATAATAATTCTAGGTTAATATAATGTTAAAATATTCATTAAATTTGTAGCGTTTCATGTCAATATATTATGCTATTCGCAACACTGGTTTTTGTGTATAATTAATTTCTACAACAATATTACAGTTCCAGCATTAAATTATTACAAATATAAATTGATTGATATAAATATTGATTATTATCAAATAAATAAAAACCAATGATATAGAAGAGATCATGCAACTAATTAAGCTATAGATCAAATATATATCGGGTTTTTTATTTGGTTTATTCTAAACGTTTGTCAAAAATCGATTACAGTAACATTTGTTATCCGATTACAATTGTTACATTTCTTATCCGATTATAAACAATAATAATATTATAAGTATATTAAAAAGATCTTAAAGATAATTCTAAACGCTTGTCAGAAATCGATTATATGAACTTTTGTAATTGGATATTTATTAAGTATATTAAAAAGCTTCTAAAGATATAATTGATCAAAAGAATATCGTTTTTATTAGTCATTCATCGAAATCGCCCAGCTGCAAGTTGGAATAATCGATATAACGTTGGCGGCGTGCAAATTGTGTACAAAGTATCGGAATGGATGTGGAATGACACGCGCAGGCGAAGGACACAATATGCGGTGATATGTACTTGTAAGTAGTGTGAAAGTGTTGCCATCGAAACGCAAAAACCGGAGCACACACACACTCGCACACACTTACACACAAGCCACGCACGAGGAAAACAGCTGTGCCCGAAAAGTACCGACTTTAAACTGTTTATTTCCTTTTTTGTATTTTAGTGGCGTTGCCAGGCAAGACACACACACACGCACACGTGCACAGGAAGTTGACAACACTGGCCTCACTATTGTATGTGTGTGTGTGTGCCCCTGCAAAAGTTTGTGGGCGTTGGTGGGCCCTGTGGATGTGATATCGTGCCATCGTATAGCGTGCAATAGTTAACTCTCTCTCTCTCTCTCTCTCTCGCCCATGCCTCTCGACCACTTCCCATTTGCACTTACAGTTACTTCCTTCCTATCCTCTGCTCTGCAGCCATCTCGCTCGTACCCTTGCAATCTGCACAGGCTGACATTTATTATTGCCAAGGAATTTCCTTTATACAGTGAAACCTTGCAAATGCCACACAAACACACAGTAAAAACGTAATTATTAGTGAATAAATATCATTAAAAATAATATAGAAAATGATTATTAATCGATTATTAATAATTCTGTTTCTGACTTTGTGTGAAACTTTGAAAAATAATCGATTTTTATTCTTTACTTGGCCAATAGTTTACACTTTTAAAAATATCCTGTGAAAGCGGCAAGGTTAGATCTTGAATAGTTTATGAATGGCTCCACATAAACCTTTAAACATTTTTTTCTCGAAACTACATTTTTTAAAACTTCTGACATCATAACATAAAGACAGATTGACCGATCGCCTTGAAATTTAAACTGAGTATTTTTAAATACTAATTTACTATACAATTACACTGTTATAGACCCTTAAGATGAAGTCTAATGATAAATAAACTTAAAGACTCGTTTAGACATCAACAATTTGGATGTAAACGAACCAAAGAATATAACCTTCAACCTTTAGTTTCTACTAACCGATAATTACTGTACCCACCCATAGGTAATAATCGCCACCCACCCCCTGAGAAAGAAGGAAAGAAAATCAAACTTTTAAACATGTTCAAATTATGTGCTGGTCGTCATTTTCAATGTCACTCTCAGTGCAAACGTTGCACTTTGCAGCCACAATAATGAAATATACAGAAACACACACACACACAACAACAACGACGAGCACACAATGAGTTTTCGTACAAAATTCGTTTTATTTAATTTAAATTCCTTTGACCGGCAGACTGTTAATTTTATGGAAACGTCGCCATAGTCGTCGCCAACGGACGTTGTACAGTAGGAATTCCATAATTTCAACCATTAAAACCATATCAGAGTTGTTAAGAAAATCGAAAAATAAATGAAATAAATAATATGCAGCTACGGGACTGGTTTTTGGGAGTATTTTTAGCCAGTACAGTTTTTTGCTACCAATCCCGAATAGGTTTTCTTTGAATTTTACTGAAGATAGTTGACAAAGTTTGAAGATTTTCTAAAAGACTCATTTTTTGTGGGAATTCCAACAGGGATCGATCCTGTACAATCAATTATCGTGGCAGCCAAGCACCGAATGAGTAATATTCCACCTCTCAGAAGAACAAATATAAAGAAACATTTGACGCATTTTCGTTGTTTTTAAGATGTCCCGTCCCCTTCACCAGTTTGTTTAGCACTGGAAATTGTTTTTCCCAAAACAAAGGCACTTATCGGAATTAACTAGCGATTTCAAGCAAGTGACGCTAATGCTTAATCCATTACAAGTTAAACGATTGTAAATCTTTTGTTAACCCCATAATCAAACCTATAATTGGTGTTATAAAACCGAGAACACTCATCAGGTGATAAAATATAGCAAATAGCTGTGATCAAAGTCGCGTGAGAAGCGCGATTTTAAATATAGAGCAAATACATATATTTTATGATGAAAACAAATATTTTGCTGGTTGCAATGAATGGATTTTTTTAGAATAAAAACGTTTAATTATTTATTTATAAGAAAAAAAATAAATAAGTACCAATAAGATATAAATAATCTTTATAATTATAAACGCTTCATATAAATATCATAAGCGAAATCTTCAAATAGTTTATTTTTACTATAAATTAGATTTATTTAGGATGTATAAAAATGTATGCCATTCTCCTTAATCCCAAAGATTTATTAATTCATATTCATATCATGTTTATACTATATATTATATATCTTGTTCTTGATAAGCTACTCACTTTTCTTGACTTTTAACTCCACTGTGCGTCGGCAGCGCCGCTAACGTCGTCGTCGACGCAGTCGTAGGCGTGGGCGTACGACAAACAACAATGTGCAGCTATAGCTTGCGCTGTGGCGTGTGTGTTTGTTTGCTTTTTGCAACAATTCGCATTAATTTGGAGATTTATTCCTTTTGTTTGTTATTTTTGACTTTGTGCTTGCTTGCAACACTCAAAAAAAAAAAATAATGATTCGATTATCGGAGGCACGCACACACACTACTATGAGAGAGACACGCGACACTCACGGACACGGCACACAGACACCATACATACACACGCATACACACGTACACTTGTTCACCACAGCGGAGGTTCTGACGTCGTCGGCAGCGGCAGCGACTGCGCGGCCGGCAGCGGGTGTGCTTGTGTAACGCAATTTCCTCGCTTTCCCAGAGCGTGTGTGTGTGTGTGTGCGTTTTGTATGCATTTGTACCAAGCAACAATAACAAGTATCACCTCTAATTCGCAATTAATATATTATATCGTGTATTCAATTTAAGGAATTTCCACCAATGCACACAAACACACACAAAAAAAAAGAAAAGGTACGCATGGTGTGAAAAAAAAAGAACCAAGGTAAAGAAGAAGCACACACACACACACAAACGCACGTTTTCGTACAGCGCACGCAAACAGGAGAACGGCGCTTATTTATTTGAAAAGAAAATTATTAATGCTAGATTCGCTCGCTTTTCGCGTTTATGTATACGCTTTCCTTAGTTTTTCAGTTTTTTTTTCTTGCGTTTTATTTCCATTTTTCGATTGCTTTCTTTTACTCACAATCGCACTCACACACACACACAGACACACTCTCATGCACGCTCTGCTGACTTTTTTTTTGTCTTTTGCTACACCTTGCTTCCGTTTTTTTGTACCTTTCACACTCGCTTCGCACGGCGAGGCAAAGAAAAGAATTTGAATTACAAAAAAATTAAATTAGGGAAACCGAGGAAACCTCCCGTATGTTGCGGCACTTTTCTTTGGGTGTTTTTTTTCCTTTTTTTATATTTGTTTCGCACGAGACTTTTTTTTTCGTTGGCACTTTTTGCTACGTCTGCTTTCCACGCTTTTTCAGCGGCAGCTCCGCTTTAAACTCCGTGTTCTCGTTCTAATTACTTTTACTTTACTTTACTTACAACGCGTGCGTTTCAATATTTCTTTTTGTCGGTTTATCGTTTCTTTTTTTTTTTTGGCACTTTGCACTCTGGCGTTCTCTCGCTCTCTCCGGCTCGCCCTCTCTCGCTCGCTCTGACGGATCTCTCGGTTATTTGTGGTTTTTCTTCTTTTTTCTTTTGGGTTTTCTTTTTGTTCTTTTTCGTTTGCGGACAACAAAAAAAATATCTGTATATTTTGTTGGGAAAATGATTATTTATCGATATCGGTGGCGAAACAAATCGACTAATGGCGGCCCGCTATGTATATACATATACATATAACTCTGAACCGAGCGTGTGTATGCGTGTGCACTGCAACAACAACAGCACTCACTAACAGCAGCAGCAGCAGCAGCAGCAACAACACAGGCACACAGCAGCTACTTACACTTTCACTAAAAAACGAAAAAATAATATACATATAGTGCACCGCGCGATTCCCTCCTTCCTGTTATGTTGGCAACTAAAAATGCGTTTCGATACGCGAGAACATTGCACGATAATTATTCGGATATTCGATTGAATTTAGTAGGCGTACGTTTTTTTTTTTTCGGCTGCTTGCTTTTGCCTCAGCTTCTGTTTCGCTGCCTGCTCTTTAACTGCTGCTTCGCAATCGGTTCCGCAGCGTGCAGTGTGCAATCGATAGCGTGATAACTGTGCTGTTAGGCGCGCGCCGGTTAACAGCGACAGTGATAGGGGTACTCTCCGACGATAGATTGTTAACATTTCTGTTTAATCGAAAGATTTCAAGTCGTTGTTTTCGAATTTAAAATTGAAACTCCCCAAACTCCCAAAAAATAAAAGACATTTGATTTGTTTTTACCACTGTATAACATATTGCCCTATAATTGATTTAATATTTATAAATATTGTATAATAACGTGTGTATGCGGCGTAAAATCTTGGAAAAGTTCAACATCTTATAAGTACGCGGAAACAAGGGGTTAAGGTAAAATTAAATAAGGACACATACACAATTGATAAATACGGGTGAATACGGGGTGAACAAAAAAAAGGAAATAATAATACCGGTGTACGGGGGGATTGGGATTGGGGATTGGAATTGATACGACGGTTTCCTTTTTGGCCAAACAACAAACAACGAACGAACAAGAGACGATTATATCCTAGTAGGGTATCTGGTTCTGGTAGTACTGGATCATGTCGTAGGTACGCGTGCGGAAGTTCTGGTATGAATTGCGGATGACGGATAGCATGTGGGCAGCCGCCTCCTTGTTATTCTTGGTGGCCACAAATCGTTGCTTCAACAGATTTATCGTCTGCCCACGGAAGCACGGCAGTCCGGTGTCGAGCATCAGCGATACAAGCGACACAATCGCATCCTGATACGGCCGGACGGCGAGGAAGGCCTGGACGCACAGCTCGCAGAACCATTTAAAGGCTGGCGAGTCCATTTTACCGCCCATAATCATCACCATTTCGTCGGTGAGCTTCATGTCCGGCTCGAAGCCGATATTACCGCCCGGCGATGATTCGAACATAAAGCCAAAATCTGCAAGAAGAATTTATTAATGCAGGTTATATAGATGTATATAGCAGCCTTCCTCACCTATGTGTATGATGTGGCCATCCTTGTCGATCATTATGTTGCCGTTGTGGCGATCCTTGATCTGCAGCAGATAGCCAATTAGCGAATACGCGGCCATCGACTTGACAAAGTTCGCCCGCGCCGCCTGGAACTCCTTGGAGCTCTCATCTCCATACTGATGCTGGAAGTACTCGGACAGTCCGCTGTCCGTCTGCCGGCCGAGCTGATCCCGCGACTTGGCATTCGGCACGCACTCAATGACGCCGCACTGCAATTGGGGGTTTGGGAATAAGGAGTTGTATGACTGGAAATTGAAGTGTGAGCACTTACCCCAGGAGCGGTGGCCACCACACGATAGGGGAACAGGAACAGATCGAGTCCCACCTGCTGGAAGATGTTCTTGAAGATGGTGATCACCTGAAGGGCCAGCATGTCCTGGCGCACATCGTCGCCCACCTTAAAGATGGCCGCCTGCCATGACTCCACGCCCAGCGTCATCTTGGCGTCCTCCTGGGAGTTCTATAAGAAATTTGAGGGTTCAATTGAGGGTTTCTAGCATCCTTCATCAGTAACCAAAGGATTGGCAACAAAAAAAGGGATATATCAATATCGAATCGATATGAATCGATATTGTTAGGTGAAGGCCGATATTTAAATTTACATTTTCATTGATTGATTGACAATCAATCGATATTCTGTTACATTTATCGGACTACAAATAAATTAAATAACATTTAATTAACAAATTAATAACATTTCTTTGATATATTTTAAAGTTTAATGCAAAATCTTTCGATATTTTAAATGCTAAAAAATATAACTTTCCAATATGTTCCAATATTTCAAATTTCTGTACGATAAAACGATATTGCATTTCATACATATATGAAATATATATATATTATGATGAAAATATATGAAATATATATATATTTCATGAAAATAAATGATATCACAATGTTCGCGTATTATTTTTTCGATATTTTAACGTTTAAAGGCTGATAAATATAACTTAACGATGTTATAAATTTTCGATAAGATATTGAGCGCGATATTTTCGATATAACAATGTGCGCTATATATTTTTCTCGATATATATTATGTAAGAAAGTATATTAAATCTGACTATTTCCCTCAAGGTCTATACTTTAAGTTTCTGTTTAAAAAAAAAACTGAAGTTTTGACCATAATAATAAGATCTTGGCTTACCGGATTATTGGACACCTCCATGGCCCGCGTCTCCAGCTCGGTGATGCCACATCGATATACCCGGAAACGTGCCAAATACGGCGCCTTGGCCGCACTCTGCATGGGCGTACCACTGCTATAGTCAATGTCCAGGACCATGGCCTCCGGATTCGAGGGCAGATAGCAGCCGCCCTGCACCTTAATCCGACTGAGAGCCGCCAGACAGGCATTCTTTCGCTCAATGCCTTTGGGGAACGAACGAATCTCACCCGACACGGCCGTGATCTTGCCAAAGAAATCAAATTCACGCTCATAGAATCTCTTGGCGGCGCCCGAAAACGACGAGATAATACTGAGCGACAACTGATCCAATGCCTCATACAGATTGGGATCGCGATGCTGCTGATCCTCGTCCATATACATGTTTGTCTGCATATTCCAGATCAACTGATGGGCCACAATCTGTGATCGTCGCGATATATTCTTAATGAACTCCACCACATAGCCCATGGTATCATGCCGCAGTGCCTGCACCAGTTGCGGTATATACGGCAGGACCGATTCCGCTGGATACGATGACAGTGTCTTTACGGCATATTGTGCCGTCAACGGATGCGATGGATACTGGCGTGAAAAGTAGGCGAGCGCCTGAATAGGCGTAACCGGTGACCAGGAGAGAATGTAGACAAGATCGGGACTCTCCTGGAGCAGGTTTTTGGTGGTGCACAGGTACTTAAGCGCCTCCGGTATGTGGCAGACGGCAATGGGATCGGAGCAGACCAAACGGGAGACCTCCTCGTCAATGATTTCGGCGTTCTTGATGCGTTGCGGCAGGAAGACGGCTAAAGCGGGATTATAGCACCAGGCGAGGCGGGCGTAGTCGCGCCAAACGTTCGGCTTGTACGGTCGGGTGCGCCACTCAGTGATCTGTTCTTCACCTGGGGAACGAGTGGGATTACAAAAACATCACAGAAGAACATGAAGAGGGAGACTTACCCGGCACAATGAGGTCTGGAAGGCAATTGGGATTGTACCAGGTGATTAGGAACTCCAGCTCCACGGCCAACAGCTCCAGAATCAGATTGCGTTTCTTCATGTAATCCTTGTCATACGAATCCTTTTGATATTGCAGCCGCTTGGATCGATTCGAGCGCTTCGATAGCGTCGATGTTGAATGTGGAATGGTATTGTACCAGCCGCTATTGCTGACACCGCCAGCACCGCCCACACCCATGCCCATGCCGACAACATTACCGCTGGCACTCATGGACCTGGCATAGTCCGATACAATGCCACCGCCACCGATGCCGCCACCGCCGCTAATCAGGGATGCCGTTTCCGGATTGTTGCGCACCGCCAACATTTGTGTGGAGCTCATGGAGGCATTGGTTAGATCATAGTCACCCACCTCGGAGGTGACCAGATGCTTCTTTTCGCTGCGCATCGTCTGCCAGAACTTGAGCAATATCAGTATATCCTCGAGCAACTGATCCCGGCTCTGATTCGGGCAAGTGGGCGGGCCACAAAAGTAGTCCAGGGCATTCGAATAGATCCTCTCTCGCAATATATTCCTGGCCAGGGACTTGGGTATGGTATTGCCCTGCAGCAGCGACAAGCCGCATTGCAGCAACTTAAAGCGACAGCCCACGGTGGACACCTGCCTATTCTGCCTGCTGCTCTTGAGTATGGGAAGACAGCGATGTAGCAACAGGCAGAACATCTCCACCTTGTCCCGATTACAATACTTGGCCGTGTCCACCATTTCCGATAGCAGTTGCAACCATATTAGATGCGGAGCAATCAGTATGGGTTTGCTAACCAGCTTGCAACCCTCGTACGCGGCCAGGGGATGGGTGACCTCCGTTTCCCAGGCAAACAAACCCATTCGCTTCTCGAATGTTGTCTGCCACGCACTGACCATCTCCTGGATGAAGCACAGCTCCAGATCCTGTCGAGCGGTCAACACCCATTGCCAGCACTCGACGGCTGTTTCCATGGCCGATTCGGTGAACAGTTCGAGCTGTGAACTGGCCACCGCATGCAGCAGCTTTCGATCGATCTCCGAACAGATTATTAGATAGGCCGTGGCCCGCCATAGGGCGCCCCGATGCCGGGCATCGCTCTTCTCCGCGCACGCCTCCCACACATCACTAACCAGTCTATCTGTCAGTCCCGCCTTATCCCGCTCACTTAGCACGGACAGCAGGCCACTAATTTCGCCGGCATACTTGCTGCGCAAACACAGAACGGAGACAAAGCGCGGCGTATCCGAATTGACACAACTGGGCCGCTTGCTCAACGTTCCCCCAGCCGTTCCCGGATGCATGACACTGCTGCTGCTACTAACCACCGAATCAAAGGCCAGCGCCAGGCCGCTATGATGGGCCAGCACCGGAGTCGGTATCTGATTGGGGTACTCCTGGAGATGCGAACGTGTCGATCTGGGCGCCCATTTCATGGCCTCATTAACAATGCCCTGACAACGATCGGCAAAGTCCTTCAAACGCAACTCCCTGGCCGGCAGCGAGTCCATCAGCTGCAGTGTATACGGTGTGGAGACCACACGCAACGTGGGCGTCTCCTCGTTGGGATCCAGACTGAGAGAGTAGGCCAGCAGCTGAAGGATGTCCAGCATGCACCAAAGGACACGACGATTCCACAGCAAGTGAGGGAAACGATCGACCAGAAAGGAGAGATACTGATCGGCCACCACCTGGATCGGTTTGTGGATGTGATTGAAGTAGACTAGCAGGAGTGTGGCCTGCGATTCCAGCACCTTCTCTCGGATCTCGTCGTGGGCATACAGCACATTGCGGAACTTCTCAAACACCTGATCGGCCACGCTGCAAGGGAGGTCAGAGAGAAGGATGTTAACTAGTACACTTAAGTGGCACCAAGCACGTGCTTGTTAGGGTTAGGTTTACGGTTATTAACAAGGAAGGAAGGTTGACTAAGGAAGGTAAGTTAATGGGGAGAAATCTACTAGTATAAGAGCGTAAGTAACCTTTGGTCTGGGTTACCTTCCAAGCTGGGACAAAACTTACCACTTGACACACTGCCAGATTCCCGTCTTGTCCCGCTGCAGGGCCGTATCGCACAGATAGCTCATGATCGGCTCCAAGCTCGGCTCGTCGGCATTCTCCACGCGCAGCATCTCCAGCCAGTAGACGCTCAACAGATAGGTGCACTGGGCAAAGGTTAGCTTATTAATGGCCGTCGCCACATTGTCCGTGGAGTGCTCCAGCAGCACCAGTATCTGGCTACGCAACTCATTCACCGAATCACTCTTGATGGCCAGCGTATAGTTGAGTTCGCGCATATCCGATTTATGGGCTGTCTGCGAGATGAGGAGCGGCGATTTGGCGGCTATTTGCTGGACACCCTGATACCAATCCGCTGGCCATAAACGGGCATTTGTGAAGCCCATGACCACACAATAGGCCCAGAAATCCTTGAACAGTTTATGCAGTCGCTGGCGGGGATTCTTGATCGGCGGAAGGCGGCGCACCAGTACCGCAATCACCGGTATCAGCATGCCCAGATTACCCGCCCGGGAGCTGGCCTTCTGAGCGCCCGGTGTATTGTCGTAGCTGCGCTCACCATCCAATCCGATCTGGACGAACAGTTCCAGCAGCTTCCCCAACAGCTCCAGCATCTCGGCATCGCCCTGAATGTTCGCCGCAATATTGCCCAGAGCATTCACCACCGCATCGGACACATGATGGAACTGTTTGCGATGCTCCGGATCCGAGGTATAAGCCAGCGAAGCCGATTGCACGGTTACCCGCGAAAACATCTTCATGATCTCGTCAAAGACATGCGTTTCGCACTGCGAAATGATCATACAGCCCAGCTGGTCCACAATTAAGGCATTCTGCTCTGAGGGCACCTTGCAGAAGCGCTGGATGAAGAATTGCAGGATATTCTGCGTGGTCTTTGAGGTATCCTTTAGCGCCACGGCCACATGGCCCAGCATCACGATGATGTTCAGGCTCACCAGGTTCGATTCACTGTTGGGATTGCAGTTGGAAAATTATAAAAAGACTTTAAAATATAAAGATGAGTAACGACCATACATTTAATTTGAAATATGTTAGCAATTCTTTCAGCTCATGCTCTTGAGAGGGTCAGAAAACGAACAATGAAATGGAAACGCTTGTGTGAGTAAAGATCTAGAAGAGCTTGAGAATACGGTGTGAGCAGAGCTCGGGCAGAGCGCATTCTTAGCAGCTTTCAAACAGGGTTAGCAGCTCATGCTCTTGAGAGCGTCAGAAAACGAACAATGAAATGGGAACGCTTGTGGGAGTAAAGATCTAGAAGATATTGAGAATACGTTTCCACACATACAGTCGTCTTTGTGTGAGCAGAGCTCGGGCAGAGCGCTTTCTTAGCAGCTTTCAAACAGGGTTAGCAGCGTCTCAACACGAGAAAAGGACAAATGGTCGCACAAAATAAGAAGAATGCTTTTTTTAGGGGTAAATACTTAACAAACATAGTTTTCATTTGTTTCAAATAACATTTTAACGATATTATTGAAGTTTTCTGAGGTGTTCTGTGCGACGATATACTTTGTGCATCAAAACTAAATTACAAAATGTCCCATTCCCTGCATTCTTTCTCTTTATCTTGATATTATACTTAGAGATCATTTTCTGATTTCTATAGAAAAACATTCATTGGCAACACTGACTTTAAGCAATATTTCTACAGAGCCTGGAGCAAGCCAACCTAAATCATATGTCGTTACTTGTCTTAGTTTTTATACAGTCTTTGGTAGAACTTACCTCTCCGACTTCTCGGCGGTGAACAAACGATTGGATACATTGGCCACCAGCGCTGGCACACAGAACTGGTCCAATGTGTGTGCCGCTCTCAGGGCTATGGACAAATTCTCGATGGCCGCATCCCTTAGAGCCTCGAAGGCGGCATGACCACTCCGACCAGTGCTGCCGCTATTCGTTGTCTTGCCGCCGGCATTCTCACCAAAGATATCCACGACGGCCCGCGAATCCGAATGCTGGACTACGATCTTGAACGGTGTCAGTTCCTTCTCCTTCTTTTGCTGGGCCAACGTCTGCATGGCGTGGGCATGAAGCTTGCCCAGAATGGGACTGGGATCGACAAGAAAGTCGCGCAAATACGATATCGAGGTGCCCGCTATATTGGGAAACTTTTGGGCCAACTTGCCCAGCCCCTCCAGGCAGACCATCAGCAGCGGCATGTGATCCATTACGATCTTGTGGCTGAGCACCAGGTTGAGCTTCTGGGAGAGCCGACCGCACAGCTTATCCGCCTCTGTGTTGAGGAGGATGAGGAGGAGGAGCGAGGGTGATCAGTTAATATTTTGTAATTGCATCATTTTGTGATTTTCTTTCGTAATTTTCTTGTTGTTTTTGGTTTTTGTATTTGCAAACAAGGGAACGAGGAACCAATAATTTGAATTAATTTAAAATTAATTGGGGATGAGCAGGAGGTAGGAGCATGTTGCAGCATGCAGCGAACAAAGGCCAGGCAAAATATTAACAATAATAATAATAAGAATAGGCCACAAAATCGAAGAAAAAAACGTGTCAAGTTTGAGAAGGGGCAGCAGAGAGTTGCGGGCTTTCAATGTTAATTTCATGAGTTTTTTACAACTTTCAAATAGGCAAAAATATAGTTTTTGTTCCGCTCCCTTCTTAAACATTCAGTTTTGTGGATATATGTATGGATATAGAAAACAAATCGAAACTATAGGACAAAAAACACTGCTTCTCTTGACCTTTCTTCAATAAAAATTGCAAGCCATTCTGCAGGGATGGCACATTATAGTCGACGTCAACTGAACAATATTCCGGGTTCCGGCCACCAAAAAACACAAAATTACAAACAAAAAAAACTATAAGAAACTAAAAGGAAATTAAAGGAAATTAACTCAAAAATTATTTGCGCACAGAGAGAGAGAGAGCTTGAGAGAGAGAGAGAGAGAGAGAGAGAGAGAGAGAGTGGGATTCAAGGGAAAGTTACTTAAGGAACTTAATAAAAAGTCCAGAAAGTGGCGCAAAAACCCCACCCTATGTTGCTGCTGAAATTATCAAGTCAAAATTCGATAAACTGCGATAATTATCAGTACAAATATATCCGATACTGTATTGATAAGTATTATGACGCAGCAATCGATATATAAATCGATATTTAAGGTTGTAATCCAAGTGGAATAAATTAATCTGATATTTTCATTGGATATATCGGCATAATAATATATATGATGCGGCAATCGATATATAAATCGATATTTAAAGTTGTAATCCAAGTGTAATAAATTAATCTGATATTTTCTTTGGATATATCGTCATAATAATATATATGACGCGGCAATCGATATATAAATCGATAGTTAAGGTTGTAATCTAAGTGCAATAAATTAATCTGATATTTTGTTTGGATATATCGGCATAATATAATCGAAATAAACAAATATATTTAGATATTTTTAAGTTAAACACGATATATTCAAGATATACAATTTCCCTATATCAAAGATTACGATTTTTTCGATTGAATTACTCGTATCGGACTTTTTATCTCGATATACCCCAATTTGCAATCAATAAATAAGTTGTTCTTTCATCTGTACTCAAGCGAGTCCGCTTGTGTGCCTTGGACTTTGTTCCAATCCGAAATTTAACGTTTGTTGTGTAGTTTCAGCTCATTTATATTTAGAAAATCGTTAAGGTTCATTTGCTGTTCGATTTAGAAAACCAGAAATTTCTAAATTAAGCTCTGGACCAACTTATAATTGATACCATCACTTAATCATTTAATAACCAATGATCTCAGCTACTCTTTTGTGTGTTTATTCCCCTTTAACTATTACCTATACTCGTATATGCTGTATTTGCTTCCCTCTCTCTCTCTTTCGATCGTTTTTTTGCAATAATTCATAAATATACATATATATTTGGAGCTGCCTTTTGACATTTTGCATTATTGCCATTTTTGGTTATAGCGCTGAGCTGATATTTTCAAGATCTGTGACCACAAGAGGATCTTCGCTTACCCGTCTCGTCGCGTATGGCCCAAACCAGAAGATCGACACAGGCCGCATTGGCCATTACATTGACCTTGTACTTGTTGACCACCGCAATGCCGTTCTCCTCGCGTCGCTCTCGCTCCTGATCCTGTTGCTTGTTCTGCAGCTCCGTCTGTCCGTTAAGGAACAGACGCTTCACAAACTCCTGCACATCCTTGGTGAACGGCGTCGGCAGATCGACCTGATGCTGCAGCAACTCGCGCAGCAAAGTGACCAACACGAGGTTCAATGTCTCCGAGAAGCTCTTGTAGCAATAGCCCTTGATCTGGTGCAGTGAGAATATATCGCTGGCCTGCTCGTCCAAGTGCTCGAGGGTATCCTTGGTGAGTAGTTTCTTGGACACAGCGAATATCGTCTGCAGATGCTGGATGGGAAACGGTGGCACACGGTACAGGGGCCTCGGACCGCCCTTTGTCGGTGATTCACAGACACGCATGTTGGGAAACTGATTAAAGCTGGAACCGTAGCGTGTGAAGAAGTGCGTCCGCGGATCGTACGGCACCGAGAAGTAACTATGCAGCGACGGCTTGTGCTTCCCGGCGGTGTAACGATGCCGGGCATCATCGTGCTGGCCATGACTCTGGGCCTGCGCCAGACTCCCTGACATCGAGCGGGGTATTATGGGTCGGAATTGATGTGATGTGGCCGCCAGGCGTTCGCTGCTGCTAAAGGAACCGCCGCATGTACCGCTGGCACTGCTGCTCGAACCATTACCGCCGTCGCGTCCCCAACCCCGCTGGATGGGCAGTAGTTCGGGCGGAAAGATGCGACATAGCAACGGTGGATCATTGCTGGCATACCGACCCATTGATCTTGCCAAGCCAAACAGCAGCGGCACCGTTGCTTTGCACAATATTATTGGCGGCGGTGCAGAACTGCTGTCCCGGCTGGACTTGACAATATTGGCCAGTGCACCAAGGGTCTCTACTTGGTTGAGAATGATCTCCTCGCGGGAATCGGGACATTTGGCGGCAATGTCCGAGAGCAGGGTGTTCAAACAGAAGCTAAACTTCTCCGCCGAGGGAATGCGAATGCCTGTAAATTGTAAATATTTAATATATAATAATAAATATGATAAATACTTGTTAATAAATATTATTTTCCTAATAAAAATATATATAATCTACACACGGTCTATACACTAACTATTTTTCACACTCTTCCTTCTGTTTTTTTGATTTTTGTATCTTACTTTACACTCCTTCTATTCTATTCTATTCTTCCATGTTTTCATTGGGATGAATGTACACTGACACAGAAAAATACACTGAAGGCAACTTGTAGACTACTTTCCATAGAGTCTAATTTCATAATGTAAAAAGTATAAATTTAAATCAAAAACCTCTGTCAAAGTGACATTTACAATTTCGTATTAAATTAAATTTTGAATTCACTTGAAAAGCGAGAAAAGACTCACGTTCAATTTTGTTGCTTCGGGCATCATCGATCCAGACGGCCTTCGGCAGACATTTGGCCAAACGGAGCAAGTAGGGCACGATTTGGGACTCGTGCTGGCAGCCACCTTCCAGGAAGTATATGCCCAAAGCAATCACAGCATCCTGGGCACGTGTATCCAAACAGAAGACACCGGCTGCATTCTCCTGCGGGCAATACCTGAATAAGGTCTGGACCTGTAAATAACACAAAGTTAGATCTGGAATTAATATCCAACAAAATCAATGTGTAAAGTAAGTAATATCTAATATATTCTTTAATGTGATTTATTTTGATACATTTTTGTGGGTTTTCCAAAAGAAACTTGCATTGAATGGGTTATTTTTTAATTTATATATAAAAAAAGAATATTTTTGGGCTGCTTTTCAATGATTTCTTTAACTTAACTTGACTGAACTAATTCGGGAAAAATAAATAAAGTTTATAAGATATTTGGCAAATTAATTTAGCATTAAATTTAAGGTCTTGCAAGCACTTTTGAGTTATTAATTTGTGGCAGTTTTTTGGTAAGTAATACTAAAAGAGAGATCAGTTTATTTAGGAAAGTTTAAAAGAATTTTGATAAGCAAAATCAAGTTTAGCTTTCTTATACATATGAATTTTCGCTAGTACCAAAAAATAACCCTTTTAAAAATTATTTAATGTGCGACTCATTCTTTTTTTTATTTTTTAATATATTGAATTACTTTTAAGTTATTTTTTTTTGTTTAAAATGTATTTAAAACCAGAGTTAAAGTAAAATTTCCATTCGAAAGTTTCGGCAGCAGCCTGATTAATATTTATGACCGATTTGATAACACACAACAGCCACGAAGATAAAATCATTAACAGAAATTAATGTTTAAATGGAATATTGTGGCTACATCATCGCCACACCGTCACCACCGTATCTGTGAGGTGGCCCCCACACACACGCATGTCTGTTTTTTTTTTTTTCTTTTATGGTCGCCCGCTCGTTCAAGGTCGTGCGAAAAAGTCGATGATGATTGCCAGGGCGGGCATAGGGAGGACTATGTTATGTACCTTCTCCCAGGGCGTCGGCTGGATACCGGCCAGGACGCGGGCCAGACATAGAACCGTACGCTGGTACGTGTATTTATCCGAGGCGGTCATCGTCATTGTAGATCCCGCTCTCGGTCCGCAGCGCTCCACGACCACCTAACACCACCACCTCCTCCTGGCACTGCTCTGCTTTGGCGCCTCCTTGATCGTCGTTTCGGTTTCGCGGTTCGCCTGTGCGTTCAATTTGGTGTGCAAATAGGATCGCTAGGCGTTCGTCATTATCGTTATTTCGCTTCTAAATCGCTTTAATTCGTTTTTATTTTTCTATTTTGTTGTCGGCCAGTGTGACCGTTTGGCCCAGCTGCGATTAGTCAACTGTTTCCGATTGTCCAGCTTATCGGTTATCGTTGAGGGTATTCGTAACTGGTTCCTTGTGTAAAATGTAAATGTTAATGTTAAAATTATTACAGATTTGCATATAATATTTAATTTAATCTTAAGTTTATATTTAAAAGTGGCCAAATAATAAAATTCAAAAATCAACATAATTGTAAAATGTAGGCTGTACTTAAAATTTGGGAATTTTGATTTTGAGTTTTTAAGTTAAAACCTTTTTTGAAAGAAATTTTAAGAAATACGCTCATTTCATATTTGATTCAATAAAGTATTCAAACCGTTAATACTAACTATTTTAAGCTATTTTAAAATTTACAATGTAAGTTAACTAAGAAATTGTAAACTAAAAAATAAAAACTTGGGTAAACCTTATGAGACCATGTTTTTTAATACTAAAATAATACAAAAAAATCTCTTTTAACTTGCGGTTAGGCCTGACGTTTACTTTTAAATTCTTATTGACTGAAAAAATTCAACACAATTTGTTGTTGAACTTTCTTAAGTCGATAAAACTAAATGTATGGCTTTCTGGGATATAAGGTTAGAGTTACCCTTAACCGACCTTTGTGAAAATGAGCCTTATTAGCTTGAATAATATTTAAAAATGATTTTTTAAGACATTCTTGATCTAGTGATTTTTACTTATTATTTCTATTCTTTCTACCCCACTAGAAACGTCTCTAATTAATCAAATAGGATAATAATAATACCCAAGAACTGTTTGGTGATTTTCTGTAGAAATATGGTGAAGAAACAGTATATGGCAAAGTTCGCCATAACGGTGATCTTCATCCTTATCCCCATAATTATAATGACATTCTATGCCGGCTTCCAGCACGAGGAAGTCAAGTTCAAGAGAATGCTGACCAGCATGGTGGTGGTGCTTCTATTTCAGTATGTGGTCGGCGATCCCATCGTATTCGTAATTCTATCAATTGATAAGGCAACTTGGCCGCAGCGTGTCTTCAAACCGCCGCGAATGAAAAAGCGCGACACCATCGATCGTTACGACTTCCTCAAACAGCGTCTGGCCAGCCAGCGGGCGAATCTTGTGCTAACCTCTCAGTATCGCGACTGGCGTCTCAATGAGGAATACAAGCTGATCGCCCACGATCTGCTCATCTATGGACAATACTTCCTATGCCTGATCATTATCGTGATAATGGCTAGGGACGAGACGCACTTTCACAACACGCGCAACATCCAGACCCTGTTTTGGACCAATCACACGGACTATTATGGCCTGAAGGAGGTGTACTTTCTTAACCAATTGTACGATTTTATCGAATCCACGCTGGTCATTGCCTTCAATGTCAATTCCAGTGCCAAAGGCAGTCGCTTCGGCGGGCCTGGCTGGGTGCACGCGGAGCAGACAGTGATGCTGGGCGTGATTAGGTTGCGTCAGGTGCGCCTACTAGATCCCAAGATCGGCTTGGGAAATCCGAAATTCTCCGAACTGTACTATATGCCCGACTGGCAACTGCCCTATCGTCAGCTCCACTATTCGGATAAGTATTGGCGCGTTTACGAACCCTGGATGCCCCTTAGGGTCAATCTCGAGTTCCTCGACGGCCTCCTGCTCAACTTTAAGCATGTCGGCTATCTACACAAATATCCGGAGCTTGTCGGCTATGTGAGTCTGCTGGCCAGGAGCTTGGCCAACACCATGAAGGTTGGTAACTCATTAAATCGGATTTTGAAATGGAATTATTGAATTTCCCTTGAAACAATATGTGATATTCTTTGAGCATCCTTTAAAGTAATTTCGTGTTAACAAAGCTTTTATACTAGACTTAAATATTGTATCTCCTTTGCTTGTACATTGCAGGCAAAGCGTGGAGAGAAAGAGACTTTCTATCTCTTGCTTCCTATCTTTGCGAAAATTAAACGGTCTCATGAGATACAAAATTTGCATTCTATTAAATTGTAAAATATGAGAAGTGTTCATTTTTGTAGGAGAAAGGAACACCCACCTTAACTCTTAAAACTATAAAACATAATTTGTTCAACGAAATTAAGAGCTCTATTAATACGTCTAATCAATTTATTTAACATAATATTTGTTCTAAAAAGTTGATAAAATTTTAAGTTATAAAGCTTAATTTTAATATGTAATTTGTTTAACTTAACTTACTGCAAAGCTAGGTTAAATCATGATTCAATATTCCGAAATTTAAATGTTCCATTTTCTAAATGATTTGTAATAATCTTTATTAAAGAACTAGCTTAAAAAACTTGTAACTGTTAAAACTAATAAACATATTGTGTAATATTATTATAAGATCTTTATTAAAGAACTAGCTTAAAAAACTTGTAACTGAAAAAACTAATAAACATACGAGTATTTTGTAATATTATTATAAGACTCTCTCCTTCCGCCGCCCAAATATCCGTAGGTCTTGGACTATCTGGACGAATACCATTGGCTGACCAAGAACACATCGGCGGTGTTCATAGACTTTACGTTGTACAATGTGGACAGCAATGTGTTCAGCATTATCACGTTACGCGTGGAACAGACACCATTCGGCGCTGTATTGCCATACGTCGAGGTTGACACGGTTAAGCTGCTGGAGGATATGGACCAGATGTCGTACACCATGCTGGCGGCCATACTCATCTATGGCATTGTCCTGATCCGTTTCGCCCAGACGCTGATCCTCAAGATATGGTACGAGCCGGATCTGCTTAAAAACGTTTGGAACAAACTGGATCTGATCCTGCTCACGCTTAACGTGACAGTTATCGCAATGGTGCTGATGCGCCAGTCTCTTGTTGATAACATGATGAAGAAGGTGGCTGGCGCCAGCAAGATGGAGTTCATTGACTTCCGTCGCCCGACGCGACTCCATCAGCTATCATTCATAATGTTGGGCGTTCTCATCTGCATCACCACGCTCCGGCTGTGGCGAGTGTTGCAATTCTCCAGCGTGTTCCAACTGTTCACCCGGGCACTGTTCCTGGCCTGGACGGGACTGGCCAATACGGCGATGGTGATCTTAATATTCCTTGTCGGCTACTGTTTTGCCATTGTGATCATCAATGGGAATAATAGTAACAAATTTAATGGCTTCATCAAGGCTATGGCCATGTGCATGTGCTTTGCCTTTGGTTTCAGCAATCAGGTGGATCCCAAGGAATTGTTCCATGGCGGCGAGATACTGGGCATAGCGCTGTATGCCATCTTGGCCTTCGTCGTGGCCGTTCTCCTGATCAATATATTTGTGTCGCTAATTAATCATTTCTTTGTCGTGTCCAAGGCAATGCGCGATGCAGAGCCCCAGTATCGTCTCAACTTCTTCCAGTTCCTGAGGGTCGAGTATCCGGACGTGTTCGAGTTCATTTACAAGCTGCCCTGCTTCCGGCGCAACTATGTCCGGAACAATAGAACGGTGGCCGAGAATGTCAAGCGGATGCTCGATTCGGTGGATGCAAATCGGGCAATGCGACTGCGCAAGCGTCGCGGATATCGGAATGAGATAGTTCGTCAATCGGAGGAGATACAATTGATTAAGTATCGAGATCGCGGCGAGAAGCTTATAAATGTGGGTAAGCTCCTAGCCGGTCAGCTATCGCTGCTCGAAAGCCTCATGTTCGATGATGATGATGGTATACTTTACGATGACAATCCTGATGCTGATGCTGATGATCAGGAGGAGGAGGAGGAGGGCGCCAGAGTCCGAAGATCGAAGAAGAAATGGTGGCAGCGCTCCAAATCCAAATCCAAATCGAAATCGAAATCCAAATCCAAATCCAAGTCTGGACTACAGACTGAAGAGCCCGATGAAGTCGAGGTCTAAACGTTCAGCGTTTATATGTTTCATTTATTCTTAAAGTTCATTTCAAGTTTAAACTAAGCCTCAAGGCGTGTGGAGAGTGTCCACCTAAGGGCTATGATACATCATGCTTAATCTTTAAGTGTTTTTTAAGTGTTTTACCTTGTTTACCTCATTAGAACTAGAGCTGCTTAGAGACCTGCTTTCCAAATACAAAATAAGATGATGATACATAGAGACACCACTGTCTTTAATTTCGTTACACGATTCCTAATCATATATTCCTAATATATATGTATATATAAAGGATCCTGACATCTTGCACAGGATTCGGAGCATTTTAAGTGACAAGTCCGCTGGAATACTTCGGTTGTGTGTTTGGCGGGCAGCTGTGTTGCTTTAAACTAAACTTAGTCCTACCAAAAACTGTATAATATCAAGATGAGTAACGACCATACATTTGAATTGCAATATTCTAGTAATTCGCACAAACTTGGGAGCGTAAAAATCGAAAAATTGAATGCACTTGCCTGTGTGCGTGAAGATCTAGAAGAACTACTCTAGATCGCGCTCTCTCTGGCTCTGGAGCGCTCTCTAGAAAATGTCAAGAGACTGGAAACAGCTCTGGTGTACATATTTCTCTGCTGGCGCTCTACCGACACATGCAAGCTATTAACATTCGTGCAACTTCGGCAAAAGTCTTCGCCTACACGCTCTCGACAAATTAAAGTATGTATTAAATTATGTTTTAAAGTCTGTTGTAGCCGTGTTTAGCTTTAAATGTCTTTAGCTAAATTGTTGCTATTTTTTGTGTCTCAAATCTAAGCACTTCATTCAATTTCTTACACACACAAATATGCAGTGTCGGAATGTGTTTGTGATGTTGCCGAACCACAGATCTAGTGCAAACAAAAAATGCCTTGGGCCTTACTTATCTTAAACCCTATATGGTCTTTGGTCATACTATCCTACTTTGTCTTTGGCTCAAGCGTCGCATGGGCGTTGGTCTCCGGCGGCTACGAATGCTGCTGCTGCTGCTGCTGCTGCTGTTTGCTGCTGCTCCCCAACCCTAAACGGCGGTGACGCGGCTTGCCGCCGCTGCCAGACTTAACCATCACCAGATCATCGGTATCCGTATCGCCCACGTCCGCTATATCGGACTTATCGTCCGCATACGCAACCAGATCGTCATCGCGCAGGCTGCTTGCGCTCGAGAGGATCACGCTGCCGGCGGGACTGCCGGGCTGCAGCGTATTCGTGAGGCGGGCGTATTTGATTTGCAGGCTGTGCAGCCAGCTGGCATCGGACCAGTGGTACCAGCTGAGCAGAAAGATGACCAGTATAAAGAACAGATTGGTGCTAATGGCTGGAAGATGGAAACAGGATTAGCGGACTTGATTAGGTGGCACAAACAGGCGGTCATGGTCAACATACCCACTATGGCCGACAGTACGGGCCAGTTGAACATGATGTATCGCAGACCGGTAAAATCAGCCACAATGTGCAGCGTCACCGTGTAGAACTGAATCTTTTGCGATTGTATCTCCACATAAACATCCGTGATTGGATGCTGACGCTCCTCCAAATATCGTGAGAATATCTCGACCGGCACCTGTTGAAACTCCTCCTTCCAGCCCAACACGTACAGGGGACTGAGCGCCCATGTCGAGATCATTCGGATGAGTGGCGAACGGTAGCGCATCATAGCCGAGCGACAGGAGTGACCGCGCAGCATCGAATCATAGTCCCTCATCTCGGCGCAGACCATGAACATGCCTAGCTCCAGATTTTGTGGCGATTCCGGCATATCAATGTTCACAATCACCTTGTACGCCTGGCCCACCATCAGCAGCTGTTGCTTCTTTGTCAGCGAGACGTGGGCATGCGGAAAGGTGCAGGGTGTGCTCGTCTCCAGGCAGGTTCTGTTTATTATTAATTATTATTATTATTAATATTTCTATTTTTAAGGGAAAGTCTAGATAGCCAGATAACCATAGAGCGCACCAGCAGGAATCGAACTCTGGTCATGACACTATTAACCGAACTGCAATAATCAAAACTGAAACCCCTGACAGTTGGCTAGATTATGGCTATTTTTATGAGACCATTGATAAAGATAACCCCATGTCGTACGTGTGCCAAGCATTGGTCATCAGGAAAAAAACAATTAAGCCCTGGTTGGGCAACTAATTTCAAAATCGGAGCACCACAATGAACACAGTTCTTAGACGGGAAGGAGAGAGAGAAAGTGAGTTAGTAGTCCAGAGTCACAGAGAAAAACACACTCCATATACAGTAGAATCCGGTTATAACGACTCCGCTTATAGTGTCCGTCCGGTTATTACGAC
>JAEIIG010002045.1:0-11361 GCA_018904695.1 Drosophila parvula
TTGATTATGTATTAAAATGTAATGTATCTTAAATTCAAGTTAATAAAATAATTGATAGCAATAGTACGAGTAGTTATTATTGACAAAGTCCTCACCTTGAAAATCCCAATTGAGGCAGTGAAATATTTTGCTTATAACTATAATTATTTAATATTTAATTACAATTATTATAATATATTATTATTAATTATAATAAATTAAGAAAAATATGGCCAAGATCTTGATTATTTCTATTTATCTTCGCCAATCTTTCCCAGTGTCCAGGGCGTCCTGAAATCAGCGCACGTCAGCACAAAACTCACCCAGGCTGGGGCGCACTTTGCAGCTTCCTGTTTCTGGCCAGCAGCAGCAGCAGCAGTCGCGTAATCACTTGAATATTACGGAGCGGAAATCGAAAAGTACGCTGCGGCATTCCTCGGAGCTATCTCGAAGCTGGCGGCCAGGAGCCTAGAGAGAGCTGCCGGCCGGGAGAGCTTATGACAATAATGGAAGCGTTTTGAATGCGCGCCAGTCGCCATCAATTTGCAGCTTTTGGCCGCCGCAGCACCAATGCGGGGGAGAGGGGGAGGGGGTGGCGGAGACAACTCTCGCCGCCGGAAGTGGCAGTGCTGCAAATAAAATGGCGGCGCGTCTGCTGGCATCGCATTTTGGTCATTTTTGCGGCGCCATTGAACAATTTCGTTTGTGTTTTGCAAGTTGTCGCAGGTTGATGATGATGGCGATTCCGGCAGACCCTGATCCGGCGAAGTGGGAGGCTTCCCTAATTTTGTGCTTCGCTGGCGCGTTCTCCTTTCAGGCTGCATTTCCGTGCTGGCGCCACTTGGACCGCCGCATCTTGTTTATGGCACATAACTAATATGCCGTAAACTAAGTGAGTATCTGCGGGGGAGCTCTCCTGCCTTTTTGGCAAGTTTTCGGTTCAAAAACACATTTGCAATCAGTTTGCACGTCTGCGGTGGCCAGGGACCAGTTTTGTGCGAATTGTGGGAATTGGTAAGGAAAGTCGATAGGAAACCGCACAAGAACGACAATTAAAATGGCAAGATGCAGTGGCTGAGCCAGAAATATGACTTAATAAACCAGATCGATTTCGGAGATAATTTTCCCATGAAAAACTAGTAGGTTTTATGAGCTGAAAGTAAGGTTAAATATGTATATATAAGAGTATCCAAAAGGGTAACCATAACCTTTATTCTCAACCGGTATAACCGAATCAAGACAGTAATCGAAGCAGGAGAAACTTTTGAAACAGTAACCAAAATATCGGTTAACCGAAATAACCGAAACATTTGTACCTGTTCAGCTAGAGCTGGAAAAACATCGATGTTTAAGGCGGATATATCGAAGTTTACAAATAAAAAACATCGGAAACTTCGATACTTTTCCAGCTCTAGGTTCAGCAAGATATTCTACGCCGAAATGCAGAAGTTTATAACCTTTGTTTTCAAGTATTAGGTTTATCCTGAATACTGTGAGAAATAGATTCGAGAGAAAAACTTCAAAAGCAATTATTAATAATTAATATATCTGTTTAAAATAAACTGTTTTTTTAACCGGTTCGAAACCGGTAACAGCAACTTATTTTGGCTAAGAAACTAAACAAAATCGAAAAGGTTACCCAAATACTTAGTTTAGTTGAAAACGTAACAGTTATCGAAATCGATATTAAATCGGATCAATTCCCTATAAATAATGGAACTATCTTGGGCTTAAAAATATAGAAATAATATAAAGATACTTGAAATATTTTATTATTGATATAATAAATTTGATCCAAATAGAACATACTCCTATTACATTAAATATATTTATTTTAAATGATATTTATATTGTATTCTTTATATTATTTCCCATAAAGATAAACATGATATTCTCAAACTACTCAGTGTTGCATTCGGAGGATACTTTTCCCTACTACCACTTCCGCTCGAATGGGAATGTGAAAACCGAAAACTGGCAACTTGCAACCCACAAGCGGCAAATGCTTTGTCTGTGCCCATCCGAAGTGCGATCCAACAAAGGACCGGGAGTCGACTCTGCCGGCTGGCATTGAATGGTGGAAAACGCAAACAATTGTAATGACAAAACCAAACTAACCACACGGGCGAGCAGAAGGATAAGGGTCGGGGACGAACACATACATCTAGATAGATGGATGCCTAGAGATGGATGGCACACAATGAATGGCGTAGGGTTTGGAGAAATATATAAAAATCTGCTAAAATCATTCATGGTCCCGGGAATTCCACAGAAACTGACAAAACTGACAGTTTTTGGGCAAGGGGTCGAAGACAATGGACAGCGTCGTGCGGAAAACATGTTGACAAAAATTGCACACACACACCCGAGCTCGAGCTCGAGCTGGAGTCAAAGGTTTCCAAGTCCTGGAGGGACAATGGTCGTACTCGCCTCCATATCCCCGGGCTCTGTTTGGGCGTTTAAATAAAAATCTGATTAATTTCCTTTATGCTCGTTTCGGGTTTTGTGCGGTCATCGCAGGCGATTCCGTCGGAGAAAGGTGACAGACAGGACGAGGTGGGCAGTGGCATGTTTTGTGCGGGGCATATGCCACACTTTATCGCAGCCAGCTGCAGCTCAGAGGTCAGTTTAGTTTTCGAGAAACTAATGGGTATTATGGAAATCCGTGGGACAAAGTTAATTATACTAATACGCGCCCTGGAACAGATCCATTTCCATTTCCCTTCACTTCTTATCGAACCACGTTCACACATAGCCCAAAATTAGACAAAAGAGTTTCCCCATTTAGCAACGCCGCCGCCCAGGTGTGTGCTTCTTCTGGTGGCATGGCATCTGCATCTGAATTGGAGTTCTCATGACAGAGTCCCGGTCGGCTTTATCGGGTCTTCACACTTCCCACTGCCACTTTCCTCGCTCGCCATCATTGTTGAAAAGTCGAAAATGTCTTCTAATGACTCATAAGATTAAAAAGTAATTTTCTTGTTATGCGCAGCGATTTCGGTCTGCCTCCCTCCACCCTCCTCCCTCGTTAATTTTATACATATTAATATTGGAAAATGGGAAATGGGGAAAGGCGCACAGAGCCCACCGAATAAACATAAATTTTGATGCACCAAATTGGGTCATTATTGGCAGCACCGTTTCGGATCGCTTTTCTTGGCCTTCTTGGGTTTCGGGGTTTCTCTTAGCTGCTCGCTGTTTTTTCTTTCCCTTGTCTTGGGCGCGTAAAATTACGCCAAACAAATTCATAATTTCGGCTGTGTTTTCTTGGTTTTTTTTTTTTATGATTAGCACGCCCTTAAGGCAGCCCCGAGGAGCTCGAGCAGCAACCCAGGCGACACTTGCGCCCATTTATGTTCATTTGCGCGGTGGGTGGCGGTTGTTAATTATTAGCTCGGCTTTTTTATGGCCTTGGGAAGTGGGAGCGAAGGGTGGCACTTCAGACAGACACAACAACACACCAATTTCTGCGGTTTCCAATTCAACGCACTCTCCAATTAGACCGCCCAATAAATAGTCTTCTCCGGGGGGGAGAAGCGACAGGCCATGTGGCCGTGGCTCGAACATTAAACTAATTAACAATTAAAGTGCCAGACCGAAAAATATGCTGCCCATTAAAAAACAGCCTAATGAATTAATATTAAAATATGTTTATCTCAATGCTCGCCTAAATGATGGCACCACTGTCTGTCCAAAACTGACAACGGAAACACTTGAGGAAATGTCTAATGTCAAAAGCCAAATTATGCGCCCCGCGCAAGCTGGGGGAAAAAAATGAAGAACTTTAACGACTGGTTCTGGTTTCAGCTGGAATGGTAATTAGGGAAACAATTCTAAATGAGAACTATGAGAAAATAGTAGATAAAATGGTATTTAAATTAAGAGATTCCAAAGGCAGTCACACACATTTTAAAGAGAATATATTACTCATTGAACTGGTCATTAATAAAAGCAGAAATATTATTACTATAATGATATCATTTCCAAATTCCATTGCCAGATTATTTTTATAATAAAGAACAACTTATAAGCTAATAAACAAACTAAAAATTACTGTGTTTAAGAAATCCCAGCATTTTCTGTATCTTATAATTTAAAGGGATTGTTTTTCAAATGTTTAAAAATTACTCTTACAACAAATAGATTTCTAGATTATACTTTTCTTTGATAATAGATTTTACCCAACATTAAAACATGTTCTCCCCTTTTGCCAGATGGAAAATAGATACCGATCTAAAATTGACACTCATCTACGGCTTCCCAGATACTAACCGCTCGATTGTTTTGATTTCCTGACCTGCGGCAGGACTCGAACTGGGACCTCTCAGGAAGGAACCCCTTAAGCAAACTGCCATTAAGAAGGCTTATCAATTTCCGCACTCTGCTGACCCCGGGCATAAATCTCGCAAACATTTCGCCTAAGCCATGAAATGTAATTAGTTTTATCAGCCGAGTGCCAACGAGGACGGGCGGCAGGACTTCACCTGGAATCGAAGCTCTTTATGGCATTATTGTCTTATTGCCGGGAACACGAAATCGAGACGGAGTGCCGGGATGCGAGGGATGCCTTTCATTGTCTTTTCATTCGAAAATGGCTAGAGCCGAAAACCCATTGCTGTCCATAATCAACGCAAATCCTTGCCTAATGCCAGTTTTGTGTCACACACACACCGAGTGGAGAGAGGACAGGGGAAACAGGACTGGGAATCCTGTTCGGTATATTGTCATTTTCATGGCTCTGTGGAGCGCTTTCACCTCCGGAGCGGCCGATGATATCCTTTGGCCCTGCCAGCGAGGACACTGAGTAGTGGAGTCCGTTTGCCGATTTTGCCGGCTTAATGTTATTTGTATGCCCGTTGTCCTTTTTAGTTTGCAGTTGTTGTTCCAAGGACTACGGGCTACGGACTACGGACAAAAAAAAAAAGCATTCGGTGGAGCATTCGTTGCTTTTTGTGGTCGTTGCGATGTCTTCTTCAAGCCCAAAGAGCAGCTGAGTGCTGTGTCCTGCCAGGATTGCCTTTTTTTCTTTCTTTTTTTTTTTTTAGCAGTGGAAGGGGCCCACATATGCGCTGTCTGCGGTTGTCTTTTGGTGGCCCTTTTTTCTCTCCCGGCTCTGGGCTCTGGGCTCTCTTGTTTGTTTGTTTGCCCAACTTGTCAACTTCGTTTTTTTTTTGCGCAGTGTGCGTTAGCGTTATCCTGCCGCGTCCTGGGCTCAAATTTAATTGCTGTGGGAACGCGGCACATGAGCCACTTCAAAAATCGGCCCGAGTCCAGATTGGATTTTCAATTGAATTGGTCAGGGCTCTTTTGGAGGCTTTCTAATTTTTGTTGGGAAAATATTGTCCAACTTTTAATGGCCCCCCAGACAGCACATCATCATATTTTCGGGGGGGTTGCTTTAAGAAAGGTAAACATTTCTTACAAAAAATAGACATCGAAAATATAAAGCAAATTCTGCAAAGTGGGGCCTGAGATTTCTGTTCATTTTAAATAGGAAAAATTGTGTGTTTATTTGGTCTAGAAATGGAAATAAATTCTGCACAATGATCTTCAGTAATCGCTGCCTGTGCTTAGCCATTAGCGTGGTGATATTCCTTGTCATCACTGCCGAAATATCAATGATGTGTATCTTCCGTAAGTATTGCATATATAATATATAAATTATAAAATTTATTCATTGAGTTGGACACAGCGAGTGAGATGGAGATGGGCGGCTATGAGTATCCTCGATTAGCGGCTCTGGGACTGGGACTTTTGGCTGGGATTTTAATATTTTTCGGTGCTCTTCTGGTAAGACTTCCATTTGCTCTTGTTTCAATTTTCATTAATATATATTTTCGCAGAGAATTCGAGTGCTTCTCTGGATCGGGATCCCGATAGTAATCGTAATATTTGTGATTCTACTCATTGTAGATATTATCGTACTGATTAAGTACTTGAACGAAATCTCCAATACAGATGAAGCCTACGGCATTCTCAATATACTCTTTTTCCTAAGTAAGCTCGAGACTGGAAGATATTTTCAAGCCTTAATCGAATCAATAAATCTCCCCAGTTATCTTTCCCCTATACACAGTTGTTTCATGGTTGTATGCCAAGGAGCTCAGGACAAATGAGAGCACGAACCGCTGTTTAAATTGTCTTGGCTGTTGATATAGGAATAGAATCGATCTGAATAGATATCCAAAGGATATTCACATATTTTCTGTAACCTTGGTGGTATGAAAATCTGTGTATTAAGTGCTTGTAAAAGGATTATCTGAAATGGCTGCAGGTAATTTTTTACAAGTACTTAATACATTTCAACTGAAACATTTTAATGCAAATTAGTAGCTTAAAATATATATAAAGGTGTGGATAAACAAAAAAGTATAAGAGGTTCTTCCATCGATTGATCTAATAAATTAACAGAATTAACTTTCCAATTTTTGGTGAGTACATTTCTCGTGTTTTTCTAGCTCGAATTCCTTGCATCATTATTTCTTAGAGGCAACAGTTTGCGGTTCCCATATTTGGCTTAACCGCGAAATGAAGTCATTAGCTTTTTATTTGGCCATCCTTGGGTTAGAGCCGATAAAAACTTGCCGCAACTGCCGTTGCAAGTTCTGTTTTGGCAAAAACAGCGACATCATTATGCGGCAGACACTTAATTGTCGCTCATATCTATGCCAGCGGCAACAGCAATGCCACAAGGATGCAACTGCAGTGGGGCAATGCTGGCTGCGATGGGGCCTGGCCATTTTCATTTTGTAATTTTCTGGCGAAAAGGCAGACGTTTTCGGGTTAGTTCCTGGCTGTGGCAACTACAAAATGCCAACTGGCGTATGGCAGCCACCATTATCAGCAATAATCAGTGTGCTTTCTGTGGCGGCCCCGGAACGCCGAATGCTGCGTAATGTATGCAACATAAATGCAGATATTTGCGGCCTGTTTTTGGAACTGTTTTTGGGCTCCATTCCTGCGGATACATAGCAATGTCTCGGCTCTCCGGACTTCACTGAAATGAGTCCCAAATTATAGCCGGGGAAAACTTGAAGAACCGAACTAGTTGAGGGATTTTGCAACCTTATTTTTAGGGGATGTTTAATAATACTAGAGTACGAACCAAATACAACTAGAATAGTTGATGTCAGTAAGTAAGTATGCATATATTTGTATATTCTAATTTAAATGCAATATAAACTATTATAGAACCAAAAAGAAATGTACTTATTATCAATAAAACTAATTTAAAAAGAATAATTATTTTCCTTGCTACAAATACACAAACAGTTCCATAAATTCATTTGCACAAAGAGATAATTAGATTAAAATAAAACTAACAAAGAACTCTTTTCATGCTAAACAAACAAATAACTTTGAATATGTACAAAACTATAATTATTATTTAAACCACAAAAAATACATAAATGCAGACACTGAAAAAATATCACAGAAAGCTTTCTCTGTAACTGCAAATTATATTATATATACAAATAAAAATGACAAAGAAAATAGACGAACGAAATTCAATGTTTATTTTCTTTTTCGGCGCCAGTGTAATTCGTACTTTTTGTCGGCAGTATGTGTCTGGAATAATTAACTTACAGCTCTGTTTTCTTGCCATTTCCAGCTGCCAAGTCTGAGCCTAATCCCTGAGCCATAACCCTTGGATATCCCTGTTCGCAGACAGACTCCACTAATAAGTTTGGGAAACCCTTTCGTCCATCGGACATTTGGAGCTGGCGGCGCTTTCCTTGGCCAAGACCAGAAAGCATTTATTTTTTTGCTGCTGGCCTGCTAATAAAGGTTGCTCTTGTTTTGCGAAATTGTCAGGCGGACAAAAAGCAAAGGAGTCGGAATCGGAGTCGGACATTAAACAGTCAGCTCATTGTCGTGCCAGTCGTGGAGCGGCGTCAGTTTTAGTTTTTCATCAGGCCGGGGAAACTGGGAGGTATAACTGGAAAAACTGCCGACTGGGAAAACTGCCGGGATGATGCAGACGGACATGGAATGAATGGAGCCACTTGAGGCCATGGCAGTGCAGGGCCCATGATGGGCAAAACAACAGCCTCGATGGCGATGATGACGACTAACGGAGCCCGGACTAACTGGAGGTCATTCCGCAGTCCCAGCACTATGAAGATGTATGGCTATGGTCCCCCCCGATATGATGATGAACTGCCGGCGGAGGCCTGTGGAAACGAACAACATAACTCCAACGCCAGACCCCAAATACACACAGAGAAATCGATATGAAATTGTGTTGGTATCTAATAGAATGCCTAGATATTATTTTATATAAAAGAAACTATATTTTATTAGCCATTTAATAGTTAATTTAAACATCAAAGAATATTTCTTTATATTTAATTAAGTTTATAAGATATATTCCTAATATACTTCTCTTGTTTATCAGAAAATATGTATATTATTCCTACTTTATTTCTTCGTGTGTTCCTTTTAGCTTTTAGCCTTTTGAAGTCATTTGCAGTTGCTATTTGCGACTTGTAATTGCTTATTAATGTCATTGTGTGCCCCGGCCCAGGATCGAGTGGGGCTGCTGGGGCTGTGCCATAGTTTCACTTGAAATGTTTTTAACAAATTTATGCTAATGTGATTTTGCAATTAAAGAGCGCCCGGCGGCAGAATGATTGAGCGGCCCGATGCAGCAAGTGCCAGGCGATTTATAATGCCCCGTTGCCCAGGCCCACACGATCAGCATCCGCTCTGTGATCGCCTCTAAATCATCTTTCCATATGTTTCGACTTCAGACGCCGACAAATGATGATGAAGATGTCGGGGCATTGGATAAAGTGGAGCGCCTCTGCTTTTGCTTTTCCTAATGCCGATTTCCACTCGGCGAATGGCAAAACGAGCTGTCAGAGATTGGCTCTTATTTGGTAGTCGGCACAGTGGCCTAAGATGGCACTCTTAGAATGCATTTATTTATCCAAGTACAATTACATTTACATATATAAAAAACAACATAAATTTATGTTATTATTATTATTAAAATACATATTATTTCTGTGATATTAGATTCTATTAAAGTGCACCCACTGTGAGTGTCTAGCACTGCATCTGGCTTTTACATTTTCCATGTCTCTGTTCTCTGTCCTTTGATCTTCTCTCTTAGTTTTTCCAGGCAATTTTCCTGCCTCTGACATTATATACCCCTCTGGGGATCAAGTGATCAAGATTTGGACTGAATGGAATGGATTAAGGTAGCACAAACTAGTCGCTATTTATGGGCTTCGCGTAAATTACCTTTAATATTTAAATGCACTTTTCAGTTGGGGGGGAAACGTTGCGCATACGCCCCATGTGGCACATCAAGTGCCAGCCATCACATGCAATGTGAGAAATCATGCATAAAAATTTATTATGTTCAAGCGCATGTTGCAACATCATGTTGCCTGCCACCATCATAATAATATCAACGGCAGCAGAGCTCGCCGAACACCAACAAAGAGATGAATAAAAAATGGGAGAACTCTTTTTTTCTGTAACTATCTGAATATGTTACACACTTTCGTTTCGTTTTTTATTTAATACGAGAAAGTTTTCAAGCTTATTTTGTTAGCACTCCACCCAGTTTCGATGGAGTACGGGGGCATCCTTGTTTCAAATGACATTTTCACTTATTTTCCAAACATATTCTGCTTACAAAAACAAAAAAAAAGAGCAGCTCTTAGTTTTCATCCCTAATGAGGATATCATGCTACCTTTACCGCAAGTGGATCCCAGCAAATATGTATGTGCAACAAAAGCAGCAATTGTTTTTTGCTGCTGCCACATCGGAAAATGCAGCAGAGGCTGCAGCTGCGACAGCGACGGCAACATCATTTGAACTGTCATTAAACTTTGACTATCATCCCTTTATTATTTGGAGCTACCGGCGCCACAGCCTCGTGTGATGGGTATCTCAGGTATGTGCAGCTAAAGTTCAATATGCTAAATTCAGATATGAAAATCTTAATGGGGAACATAAGGAACATCAAGTGCTGGCTGGTACCTCAACTGTAATAATTTAATTAATATATTATTCGACTAATTGATTTAGCCAGGAGCGCTTTGTATTTTCCCATTAACCAATTTCAGGGGTACTTATCCGTCGACTCAAAATCTTCGTTTCTCCGTCAATTGTTCCTGGGCACAATACTCTTAGTTATTTTTTTTGTTGTTTTGTAAGGGATTCCTGCATTGCGCTGGTGCGAGTATTGTTTTGTTTTGTGGCAGCAACACGTGAGCTCACCGCACTGCACGTTGGCTGTTGCACGTTGCTGCTGTTGGCCATGTCGCCGCTGCTTTTGGCCTTTGTCTCGTCGCTCTGGCTCCACAAAAAAAGTGATGAACATGTTTACAGCATTTGCGTCATAAATGCCCGGGCCAGCCCCCGTTCACCCCTTCGACGTCTTTGTTCCCTCGCTGCCGCTGGCCTCTTTCGATCGGCGCGCTTCTCATGGTCCAGATGGCGCAATAGACGTGGCTTTCAATGCGGCCAGTTACACTTTGTGGCAATATGCATTTGTCAACACCAATGACTTCAGCCGTAATCTGCATTCCCATTACCAGCGGTTTGCTGACAAAAGTATGATTGCGGGAAACATCAACCTATAATGTCTCCATCTATGTACATATAACACAATGGATACTTTATTGGATTAACTTATTCGTTTTATTACACTATATATATTATATAATGCAAGTAATTTGGAACTCCAATACTTAGAAAGACACCCTACTATACCTTGGGGGCAGGGAGACGTCTTAGTCCTTTGCTCTCAAGAATGGCCAAAACAAGTAGCAGTTTATAGGTAGACTTTCATGTTTGTCAGTTCGAGTTCGCGTTTATAGAGCTTTCCTCTACTTTTTATACTGGCTTTTATCACACGAAACTATGTCTTTAATATACTGTGTTCTAAGCCGCTGCTAATTGATTTTTACTGCCTCTTTAGATTCTATTCTATTTATTCCAGTATGTATTAGGTTAATATAACTTGAAATACTGTTGTTTTTTACAATATATTTGATTTTAAATATCGATAATCTTAAATCTTTGCCGAGACTACATTATCATTGGTTCTTACCACATTAAGATATAAAACTCGCTGTCCAGTCAACATATTATATGTAGGTTTTTCCAACAGACTTTTATAGGTTGAATGATAGAAACTAAGACTTTCTTTTATTAAAAGACTTCCTTTCCTATATAAAGTTTGGCAAACCTTAAAAATATAATCTACATGTTTAATTCATGAATAAAGTCAATGAAACAACATTTCCATCGGTTTATGACATACAGAAAATCAGGATATGTATCGGTCTAATTTACAAAAGATCTTTTATTATATTAACTTTTGAGCTTCATTAAAACAAAAATAATACTTATTAATTGGA
>JAEIIG010002060.1:0-18291 GCA_018904695.1 Drosophila parvula
TTATGTCATACTCATATTTAAGATATATATATATATTTCTTATTACAGTACAATCTATATTTATTAACTCATTCAATAAAATAATAAACAAACTAAAAAGTATATAATATAAACAATCGGCTTCTTTATAAAAGAATGTGAAATTCCACAAACCTTCTGCCAAGGACTATCACCTAGAGGCTTAACCCATAACCAGGCAGGAATTCCGCTCGAAGACATATTTTTCGCTCAATTTTAATCGGTTGCCGCCCCGCGTGCCTGTGTGTGTGGAAACTCTTTAATGTAATTGAAATGTCATGAATGAAGTGACAAGAACACACCAGCGGCAGGCGGAAGTAGCTGCCGTGGATGTTGCATGTGGCTGCCATGCCATGTTGCTGTTGCTGTTGCTGTTGCTGTTGGGCACACGCGGAGGCAAACTAAAGAGGCGTTGGCATTTCTACGTGCGGGAAAAATAGGAAAACTAGGAAAGCTGGTAAAACTGGCAAAGCTGCCGGGCCGGGGGAGGTGGGCGTTGGAAACTATACACACGCCTGCGGCGTTAAGTAGCCCCGCCCGCCATTTCTAGCAACCAAAAAATGTCCTGTCAATGGCAGTATTTTTATTTTTTTTTTTCTTTGGCCGCAGGCAATAGCAACAAAGACAAGTGAAAAGCGAGCGGTGAGGGAAATGGGAAGAGAAATACGCTGGCAAAATTAGCACATCTTTATTAGCAATGTCCCTGCCACATTGATTTATTTTTGCGCTTAGCCAGATAGTTATTTCCTTAGTTCTTTTTCTTAAATATTAATAAGTTGCTTGTATTTTATTTTCTTTTTAAATTTGCAGTAAGATTTATGAATATTTGGCAAGGTGATTATTATAAGCCAAGGCTGTTGCCGCTGGGGGTTTGTGGGAGTGTCGGCTTCATTGCATTCCATTCCCGTCGGCAACAAAAGCAGCTGTCAAAGGCAAAAATAGCGCACAAGTTTGGACTTCATTTTGAAATCCAGGTTGAACTTCATTTGCAAGGCATCAGCTTTGGCTTCGCTTTCGGCTTCAGCTTCAGCTGCAGGAGCAGCCTCAGTGCATGAATGTCAGGCCAGAACCACACACACACACACCCAGCAGCTAGGTGAGCTGTCAGCTCATTTTGCCAAAGGATGCCAGCGTACGAAGGATGCGAAGGATGCCAGGACGCTGAATGCATACGAGATGTGCTGCTGCTGCTGCTGCTGCTGCTTTAATCATAATATTAATAATATTAAAAGGTAAATATCAAATGCAACTGCATCTGGCACTGATCTATAGCCACTCACTCTCAGTCCTTGGCTCGGCTCTCGAATGTCAAAGGAGTCTCCGGGCGAAAAATATGCAGGATATGCAAATGTGCCAGCACCGAAAGCTGGGACAATAAATCGAGTAGAGTGCTGAGGCCGAATCCCTTCCTCCCCCAACTTAATGGCCTTTGAATTACCTTGAAAGTTTCAAAACATCAGATTCTGGAACTTCTTCTTGTACTTTATCCTTCATTGGCTTTGCCTTAATTGATATGCTTTTTATGGGATATATCTTTAGGTTTTACAAGACATTTTTGTAACCTTCTGATACCTAGCTGAGCTCATAATAAATAAATAATTTACTTATCAAGCTTCAATCACTTCACCGCCCCAATAATCCCTTTGACGAACTTAGTAGCTATTTAAGCCTTCAATTTTGTATTGGACATTAACGGAAATCAGCTTTTAAGTGTCTCAAGTACAAGTATGGCTTATTGAAGGACCATTTGCCAGGCCAGAGTCAGAGCGGGAGCGTTGGTGGGCCAAGGACCTCTCCTGATTTCAACATCAATTAACTGATTTGGCTCGTTTCCAGCCCACCAGAAGCTGTTGATCTTGGACCCGACCCGGCTCCGTTTTGTATCATTATTGTGCTTGCCGTTGTAATTGTCAGACATTGTATCGCAGCCACTCTCAAGTATCTGCACCGCATAATTCCCCTTCCCATCGACAAATGCTGCACAGTGTCTCAACGTCTTGCCACATTTCATTACTTCTATTGGGTTTTAAAAACTGAAATACAATACAATTATTTACCTAGCAAATACTCTCTGTCTTAAATCTAGTTTTGAGTTTAATAACATTAAGGTTTTTTAGTTTTTTTTAGACCACGGTACGTTGGCCATAATTCGAGACAGTTTGCTTAATTGAATTCAGGAAATAACTCGCGCGCTGCGCCAAAGGAAACGGCGCTGGGAAATTGAGTAATGCAAACGTGTCATTAAGCACTTAAAGGCACTTCGAGAGGGGCTTTTCCGAGAGAGCGGCCCTTCGTTTCGAGAGGAGTGTGGGCTTAGTGGTCTCGGCGGTTTTGCTGCCAAACGAAAACCGCCAAAGCACAAACTTTCAATCATGAGCATTCAACATGAAATGCCCAACGAAAACAATTAAGCATGATTACAGCAACAACAACAATAACAACAACAACAACAACATCGAATACAATGCCAGCCAGCAATTAGATGTTTATGTAAATTATATACAAGAGGAACACACAGCGACAGAGAGAGTGAGAGAGGGAGAGAGGGAAGAGGACAGGGAAAAGGACAGGAACAGTGACAGCAACAGAGACAGCAACACATTTGCATAAGTTGAGCAGGGGGCCAGCAGGAGGGAACGGGGGGCAGAGGAAAATCCATCGGCAATCGCTGGCCCAGTAATTAGTGGCAATTACAACAACAGGCGGCAGGCATGGGTTAAGCACCACCTAAGTCACAAGAATAGGCTATACCCTAAGAAACTAATATAATAATATTAATTTCTAAGCGGAACCCATGGCGTATACTTAATGTTCTCTAGTTAATTAATATAAATTAATATTATATAAATACTAAATATAAATCAATTTGATTCGTTAACTCAGTTTTCAATCATTATATGGCGGTTACATGGCGTATACTTAATTTCCTTGAGACCTCTTAGGCCTCTTAGGCAGAACATTAAGTATACGCCACGTAACCCGCCTTCATGATGTAAAACTAAAGGCAAACGTATACATTTAACCATTAACTCAGTTTTCAATTAATATATGGCGGTTACAAGGCGTATACTTAATTTTCTCGAGACCTCTGAGCTGAAAAAATTAAGTATACGCCACGTAACCCTCCTTCATGACTTAAAACTATGGTCAAGCGTATAAATTTTACCAATTTCACAAAGTATATTGAATTTTTAAGAGAATTCTGATATATTTCAGATGAAAAATGGACCTACCCCACGCTACCCTGCAGAGAATATAAAAAGAGGTAATAGAACAACATTTGAGGCTGCGGGCTGCGGACTCATCAAATAGATGAGCGCAAATAGCAATAAATTTCACACCAAAGCATTGGACATTAACTAATTAATTGTGTCGAGCTCTGGCCGCAAAAACAACAAAGGCGAAATGAATGCGAATTAAATGGGACTGGACACAGCACACAGGACATAGCAAGCGCAGCCACAAAATTTCACGCCAATTGGCTAAAACATTCGAATTTGTCAGCCAATTCCCTATATTAACATACATATATATAGTATATGTAATCAAAAGTCCAAGATCTCGGGGCCTCAATCTCGACTTGAGGTAATTACCCGCGGGGGCGGGTCGATGGCAATTCGCTTCAAAGGGATAATTAATTTTATAGTTGATTAATTTGCACTTCATTTTCCTGGTTCCTGCCAAGTTATTCATTTCGTTTCGGCCAAAAAGATGATGAGCCAAAAGCTATTTGCCATTCATCCATCCATCCATCTATCCTTTTTCTTAGCTTTTTGTGTGGACTTTCCCTTCGTTTCGCTTCTTATTCCCTGTTTTTGTTGCCGTCCGAATGTCCTTTTTCGGTTAGTTTGCTCCAACGCAATATATTTCTGCTCAAAAGTTTCGACTTCTGCTGCCAAATTAGTTCTGAAGGCATTTCGCCTCTCGACAGGAGCTGGGCAACAATTTTGTGGACAAGAATGAAGGACAGCAGGATGGATGCCTTTGGGGCTTTGGATAACTGCAGATATTTGAAGACACACAAAAAGGCTACACAGTAATTACATTAGTTGTTCGCCTTTGTATTTTGAAATGGCATCTTTTCTGTAAATAAAAGAACATCCCACACTTAGTACTAATAAGAAAAAGAAAGTCATAATTCGATATATAAAAATCGATTAGTTTAACAACATGGCCAAGAGACCAATAAAATCAAGTTAAAACATAAGAAATCGAACAAAATTGATTGAATGAAAAGCCATTAGAACTATTTTACGATACAAAAGAGTCGTCATCGATAAATACCCCCAAATTAATACCACAAAATCCGATCAATTAAGAGGCGCATAAATTGTTTGGGCAAAAACACCTCGGCGGTAATTCATTCGATAAACCCCGAGCGCACACAGTCGACGATAATCGATTGGAATGCTTGAAGCAATCAATTAGCCAATACGGATTGGCATAGGGCACAATCCGAGACCGTGTGAAGAGTGCGCTCTTGGCCACATTTAACTTTTGCCAATTGATTTCCTTCTTCCTTTTTTGTTTGGCCATTTATTGATGGCGCCCCGGAGTTATGGGCCGAAGAAATTGTCAACAGCCAGGCATCGGAGAGAGCAGGTAATAAAAATGTCGGAAAATATGCATTTTATGTATTTCATTTTGGCCAACACACACACGCAGACACCAAGTCGGTTTTGTGGCAATTAAGATATGAGATACAGTGGCCACAGAAACACCAGCACCAGCAGGAGCAGCCTCTCATGCTTTACGGTTATGGCCGGCAGCTTCTGTATTCCGGCATTGTACTCTTATTTCATGCATAAGTGCAGCAAAGGGGATTTTTGCAATTTTAATTTGTTCAAAGTGCACAAGCACACACACAGAGAGAGAGAGAGAGCCATTCGACCCATAAACAAGAAAAGAACATGCTGGACACGCTTCATCAGTCAGTTAGTCCAAGGCAAACACACACAGCACACTGAGAGAACCAATTATGTGTTATTAATTTATGTACATATATAATATTATATGCTATAAATAAATATATATACTCATATTGACTAATTATTCAAATATAAAACTAGAAAACTAGTAAGAGAAATTATTTAAGAAGAGTTAAGACAGCTATTTCTCATGAGAATTTTTATAATTTCTCCCCTGTATCCTTGGTAACCCTTTTCGTTCTCCGTGTAATTCAGCAAACTTTCTGATTTTTCGAAAATGTATCCATGTGTCAGTTCTGTCTTCCTGCCTGCTGATATCCTGTTTTCCCCGTACCCTTCCATCGCACACTGTGCGTGAGCAAACATTTTTCAGCCTAATTGTTTGGCATTATGCTCAGCCATCATTGTCATTTTATATATCCTCCCCGTCCGCCCGCCTAGAAGTCTGCCGAGATAGATAGGATGTGGATGCGAGCGGATATAAACTTTAATGACGAATGCCTAATGTGCGAGGGCCATAAAAAGTGTCGCGTCTGCAGCGCCCATCAAAAAAAAAAAAACTCCCCAAAAATAGAAGTAAGAAAGCAGCCAGAAAATAATAATGGGCGGCAGTGGGTTAAGGCGGGGGAGGCGGAGGCAACAGCTTTCGAGTGGTGCAAACTTTTGGCAATTAAGTGACAGAGCAGCTTAACCCGTTGAGGTTTGCCACTGCCTTTGCCTGCAACCAGATAAAGTTTGTGTGTGGCGCAAAAGGATGCCAAAAGGCAGGAGATGGTTTATGATTTAAGACAATATAATACACATGGTTCGGTATCAAAATTATCTAAGATATTTCCAAGATATGATTCGTAGTTTAAACCCACTAAAGGATATCTAAATGGTTTATGGTGACTTGATTCTTATTTATTTCTTTCTTACTTCTTATGTATTTTCTAAGCTTATTTGTTAAGTTATTAAAATATATTTTTGTAATGCCATTAAATATATATTCGTAAACATATTTCTCCCTGTAACTTAATAAATAAATCCCTCAAAGAACTACAACCACTTAAGATATGATCTGCCGAAAAACAAAAACCTGTAAACTCCCGTCCAACCCCTTTAAGTACAGGTGACACACGGGGGTTCTGGGCAAGTTCACTCAGTCTGTCAGTTGGTCAGTCAATCATTTTGGGTAGATAGAGTTGGGAGATGGGGCAGGAGGATGCTTTGTATCATTAGCAGCATCTGAGACTAAAAACCGTAGGAGCCAGGAAGGAGGTGCCGAGGGGACCGAGACCGAAGTGTGAGCTAAAAGGTCAATTTTCTTGCTGATTTCTCTTTGCGTTTTCAGTTGGCCTGGCTAAAATTTATGAAGGCAGGAGCACACTAGGACCAGGACCACGACATGGTGACACACACGCATGTAGGACACACACACACACACACACAGGGAGGACACACTAGGAGGACTCGAAGGACTCGGGACAACAAAGCGCCATTATTTTTGCGTTCGATCAAACAAAAGTCCCAAAGATTTATGCCAGCTCCAGAGTGGGTCGGTGTGTGTGTGTGTGTCCTTTTAGCCTAAAAGCAGGCTACACATGTTAGAGGCCAGCACACAGGACCTGCCCCACAAACACACACACACAGAGAGCGGGAGCAAAAGATATAGAGAGGTGCGGAGACAAGGATGCGTGCCTCCATTCATTCATTCATTCATTCATTCATTTGATGCTGCTGTCGTCGTCCTCTTCATCGTCCTCCTCATCGTCCTCGTCGTCGTTGTCCTCGTGACAATGAATTTATGCACATGTATGCAGGCCTCTGTGTGTCCTGTAAATTTGCTTGTTTTTCATAGCCAGCAAAGGGGCCAGAATGCGAGAGCCAGACAAGACAGAAATCAAAAGAACATTGGCCACAGGCCCATTGCCGTCTGCCTTTCTGTCCCCCACAGGACACATTTTGTGCGATAATTATCGATGTCCACCCGTCAAAGACAAGCGGAGAATGAAGCCTAAAATGATGACACCCCCCAATTTCTGCAAATGCCAAACCGCCCTCCCCCCCACACCCGACCGTCCCGTTGCGGAAATGTGCAATGTGTTCGGCCGGGAAATCGTTGCCCCAAACTGAGATTGCCAGCATCCTTGACAGGGGGGTGTGGGGGTGTGTCTCTTGTTTTTTTTACGACACTCACAGAGTGAGAACGGCATTTAATGGACACCCCGAGTAGTTGCCAGTTTTCGGCATTCAAAAGTCCCTGCCTCTTTTCTGGTCCAACTAAAATGCCAAAAGAGAGGCTCTGGCCCGGCAAACGGTGCGTATACGCAACGCCATACATTGCAGCTACTACGGAAATCACTCAAATAATCATAATTAGGAGTATAAGGAGAGTATTGGGATAATTAGGAATATTAGGAGTGTGTTATAGGTAAGAGTGTTGAGCCAATTTTGGGTATAATTGTTGTAAAATAAAATAAAATATTCTTTTTACATGCATCTGTTATTTAAAAAAAAAACGGGAAAGCGCAGTAAAACTTATTTCATTTTTAATTACGAAATAAAAAACCTGTCTCCCCTATTTTTTTTTCTTAGTAAAAAGATGTAAGGACTATAGAGTCACAGTGGAAACCGTTTAAGCCACTGAGATAAGTGCTAGAAGCCGTTGTGCCCCCAAATGAAATGAAATACAATCATTAATTCCGTTCTGCCAGTGGCAAAAGTCCGTCCAACTAAGCCTTAACCCTACCAAGGACTCCCTACTCGCTGCTCTACTCCTGTCCCCTCCCCCCCGATCCCCGTATCTGTGCTTCATGCTGCGGCAGCCAGCAACTTATGTAGTTTCGTTCTGGCCAGGATACCCCGCATACCCCCTATGCGGGTGGCGAGGATCAGGGAAAATTGCCAGGCAGCGGGGTGCCTGTTAAAACATTAAATGAGCAACTCATTTACAAACTCAAACAGCGCTCATAAATTCAACTAAATATCATGAACACAATGTAAATTTAAAGTTCAAATCGCATTAATCATTTTTCGCTAAAAGGGGTGGGCGTCCCTCTCTCACTTCCCCTCGGAGCCAGGGAAATTCCACAAAGAAAATGCTCCTTCTCGGAGACAACTTTCAGCGGCGGCGCGGGCGCTTCCCCACTGAGATGAGACGGCCAAGGATTTGATTACGCCACCGGCTGCATTCAATTATGGGTTTCCTAAGTATCCTTCACCGGATTTATGGCCAATATATGCACTCGAAATTTATTTAGAAGCTGATATTTACTTAACAATTGAGAATAAGTTGAAGAATATTTGGTTATCTAGTTGATAATTATAATTGAAGGTGTAAAAAGTGCTTATAAGAATGTTTACTAAAAGTGGAAAATGGGATAAATAATATAAGAATAGATAGGGATTAATGTTAACTATATTTATAACATATTATTTTTATTATTATCTAGATTAGCTTCATAATATATAGTATGTAACATCTTAGCCATAACTTGATTTTACTTAGTTATAAATAATACTTGCCCCCCCGATTAACTTAATAAATATTTCTTAAACTTAGTAACAGTCAAGACAACCGTCATAAAGTTATAATTAAAGGGTAGCAATTGCAGAAAGTCGCCGGGTTTTTATTCGCTGGCGAAAAGTAGAAACTCGACTGAACTGAAGTTTATTTCGGTTAGTCTTTGGACTTAGGAGTTGAAAGCAAAGTCTGCAATTCAAGTTGCATTAATCATCAACTTGTTTCAACCGCACTCGCAAACACACACACACACAGCATCCTTTCGAACTTGGACTTTTATTGACTGCACCTGTGGGTGTGTCTGTGTGTGTGTGTGGAGCCCGTGTAAATGGTGTAGTGTGTGTGTGTGGTGTGGTGTGTCTAACGCGCTTCTAATAGACTGCATTCCACTGAGTACGCCCGGCTGGCTCTTTGCCTTGTCGGTCTAGTTTGGTTTGGTTTGGTTTCTGGTTCGGGGGTTCGGGTCTCGTTTCGTTTTTGGTCCAGGTCCTGTGACCGTTTATAAATTATCAGGCAACAGCAACTGACTTTTGTATGGTCACTGCGGCCAGCGCCCATCCCTCTCCACCACCTCGCCCCTTTTTCGCCGCAGCAGCTCATAAATGAAACCACAAAGTCACTTTAAGTGCATGCCACATAAATTCAACTCAAACACGGAGAGTCACTACGCGCCGGAAAAGTCAAATATCGGATGGAGAGGCAAATGTTTGAAATTGCGGTGACTATCGATGTATTAAATGATCGATAATCCATCTATATTTTTTGTTTGTTTATTAGCAATTTGGTGATTATTACTTAAAATCCTCTTATTTATTTGATATCGAATATTGTTTGTCGGTTCTTTGAGGCATTCTATTGCAATAATTCAAAAATAATACAATATTTCATTCCCACTATCGATTTTTAGTAATAAATGCTATTTACAATCGATAATTTGTTTCTTATATTTTTATTTGTTTTAAATTACTTAAATATAATTATAATATAAAAAAAAACACTTAACAGTGGCTATAAATTAAACCAATATCTTTAGAACCTATTTCTAAACTTAAACTTAAACTTACTTCAAAAATAATTAAATATTTCTGTCCTACTATCGATATTTAGCGATAAATTAGTTTTAACAATCGACAATTTGCTTGTACAATTTTTATTTGTAATTAATTACAGAATAATTACTTAATATAATATATAGAAAAACACTTAACAATAATTAATTAATTAATTAAACCAGTATTCTTACCTCTACCTATTTTTTAACTTGATCTTGATTTCTACACTTTTTCATATCACTTAAGACTTTAAAACAACTTATCTCTTTTTATAGAAACAAAAGTTCGAATTAAATTTACTGAAATTGTTATGGCAGTAAATTCCTTAAAGTTTATATTAAAATAAATACGTAAAGCTAACACCCGTATCTATTCCTATTAGTTCCGCTCTCGCGCCGCCATAACTTTAATTTCAATTTAGGCAATTTCAATTTCGGCAAAGCTTCTAATGAAGTGCAAATTACACAAAGCCAAATTGCTTTAATAAAAATGCTAAACAAAAATAGCCGAAGAAGTAGTGGGGGGAGAGGCGGGACAAACAACAAATGCAGCAAGAAAAATTGAAAAAAAAAATCAAACTTTCCATGCATATTCCGCCTGCGTTTTCCCCATACATTTTTTTTTTCTTCTTTGTATTTTTTTGCGCTTGTTTTCTGTTCTTTTGTTACAACAAACTCAAACACATTTTCACTTTGCTTTGAGGGCTCCATTCCCCCCCCCTCCCTCCTCCCCCTTCCCCCTTTCCTTTATTTATGTGTATGTGTGTGTGTGTGTGTGGGCGGAATGGAAATTTTCCATGTGAGTTTACACTGACGTGCGTAAAAGTTATTGTTTCAAATTTTGCACTTTCTATTGGAGTTCGGGATGAATATCATTCCGGGGCCGGTAAAAAAAAAACTAGCCCCATTTAGGAAGGTGAAATATATTTTGAAAAATGGTTTTTAAACGCCAAGTGCATAAAATATAAGGCGGCATTTGTGACCAATCAAAGGGCGACTACGGAAATACTCTGGAAAAGAAACCCAAGATTACATTTTAAGACCAGAAAAATATTTAAATATAATCTTCATTATATTTCTAGATCAAATTGGGGACACAACACATATTTCCTAAACTATATAAACCTATATTTGGATAATCTGTGAAATATTTCCTTTAATTGTGCAGAATGGGATCCTCATGCCCTGCCTCATCATGGTGAATGCAACAAACCAAATCATTGAAGCTTTGGGGTTGCGTTTTTTTCCCCATTTTTCCAGTTCCGCCCGCCGGCTAACAGAATGTGGAAAAAAATGTGAAAAATTCTAACACAAGGCCAGAAAAACTCTTTGAGGTGAGAGGAGGCGAGTATGCGAGTGTGAATTGTAAAACAAACGAAAGATGAAACTACAACTGAAAGCGGCCCGAATATTGCTGCTGCTGCTGCTGCTGCTGCTGCTGCTGCCCTTTGTGCCCAGTTACAGTTAACGTTAACCCATCGAAGCCCCTCCCCCCTCAGCTTAGGGGGGTGCTAAAAACCCGAATCAGAAAACGGAACTACACCAAATACAACAAAAAAAAACAAAGGGAGGGAAAAAGTGCCCAGCAATGAATGAAAATGTTAAAGGAAATGCTCACCGAGGGCAATGAAAATTTGATTTTATAACAGGAATTTTGATTGGTTGCACTTGCTGCACATTTCACTTGCCCCTCAGACAGAACAAAAAAAAACCCGAAACCGAAGCGTGTTAACTAATTCTAATTTTGGGCTTTTCCCCAGATTTCAACTCAAACAAAACGAAGCTATCCAAATGGGAATACTTTAGGCCAGTACAAATATTTCATTTGCTTTATTTTGTGAGCAATATATTTTCTTTGAATTGTTACAGCCACAAAAATGGTGAAAAACCACTTTCAATTATGTTTATTTAATTAATTAGTTGACCACAAACATATTTCATAGATATTTTTAGCATATCACAATATGAATTCGCTGTAAATTCCGACAACTATTTATTAGCTATGAGATAATTAAATAAACATGGTATTTAATAATAATAATTTCCATGAGATAAATCAAGGAAATATCTCCTTTTTCCAAAGGTAAATAAGGTAATAAGGCCAATTTAAGAACCTACTTACTTGCCATAAAAAAAAGCGGGTTAAAAAGAAGCATTGAAGCGTCAGCTGTTGATGCTACCAATTAAGCGGGCACTTTAAATTTTAATTAGCTACCGAAGAGGGGCACTTAATTAATTACTAAAGGAAAAACGAACACGTACGCACTCACACACACATGAGCAGGCTAAACTAAAACTTGACGAGGTCGTCGTCCCAAGGCCCTCCCCCTGCCGAACCACCAACTAAATGAATTATAATGCGCGGTCATAAATAATAATAAATATGAATTGAGTGCGCCTGGCCTGGCAAATAAACATGCATTAATATGCGGCCAAGGATATGGCGAAATGTATAAAATGTACAAGCATAAAACAACAAAAAAAAAAAAAGAAAACAAATACATATGCATACGCTGGATAATTAACGACACTTGCGACTCGCGTCTGCAGGCAAAACATTTGATAAATGGCCCAAAAACAAGGCGGCCCAAAGAAGGGCTGAGGGTGGCAAGAAGAGAGAGAGAGCAGCTGCCGCCTGTCAGTTAAACTTTAAGTTAACCCACTATGAATTTTGTGATGGCTGAGACAGAGAAATGTTCCTCTTATTTGCTTATTTCCCATTTTGCCCAGATAGATGCGAGTATTCATAAAATCTGATAGAGAGGCGGGCGCAGAGGGAGCAACACCTCAACTCAACTCAAGTTGTGCAAACAAGAAGGGTCGCAGGCAAAAGCTGGCAAATAACAAGCAAGGCTAAAAGTTCACCCCTTTTACACTGAGATAAATTCCAAGGTGTGCCACATCAAATAGCATAAAGATATCTGCATAAAAAGCAGTATAAATTGAATTAAAGTCAATTTGTGAGGTATTCATAAATAATACAAAGCAAATGAACTCTAATTGATTGCTAAAATATACTATTTAGTATTTTGTAATACATTTGTTAAAGAATAATTATAAATACAACTTCCATTATGTTTTTATTTCAATAAAAGAATATACTTAATATTAATAATCCCCTAAACATTTTTATTAAACTTCTCAAGTCCATAAATATACTTCCAATTTAATATTCTTTTTGTTTAGTTCCAAATGAAATAATAATACAAATAAGACAAGGCCTGAAATGAAGCATTCAAAACCTTTCTAATCCTCACTACATTTGTAATATTTATTTATTTATTTCAAGTGCAGGACATCAGGGAGAAAAGAAGGATTGAGCCAGGATGAATTGAGCGTAGCACAAGCCATAAAAAGGCGAGCTGCAACCGATGAAACCAAATCAGGAGCCAGCCAAAGATGGAAGCCAGCTGAATCCATGCAGATGGCTTCCGGTGCTAGGTAAGGGCTACTGCCAATCCCTTATCGCACTCACCACCCCCAGCCCCACCCCTTTTATTCCCCCCTCAACACCTCGTTCCTCTGGCTGGGTCTAGAGAACGCACAGACACAGACACAGACACAAACACCGACACCGAGTTCAGTGTTTAATTAATGTACGGATTTTGGGTTTCCTTTTGTGCAATCAGAGTGCAAATCAACTGTCAATAAGGCACTGAACACACACACACATACACAGCTACACATACACCCAGACAACACACTCGAATACTCAATTTTGTAAGTGCATACACATGTACACCAAACTATATACATATATAAGTGAATTTCCCCATTTTTTTTCATCTTATCTTTATTATTTTTTTGGTTTTCCTCTTTTTTTGGTTTAGCTGCAATTTGGGAGCTTGTCAAATAAATTGGTAATTCGAGCTACACACATACACATATATAGCAATTACGCTTGATGAACGTAACAGGGTTACGTAATAAAAGACAAACTAAAGGCGGACACTAGTTATATTGCGTATACGCAATGGTGGCCACTATGTAAATTGTAAGTTGTCTTTTATTTAAAAAAGAAACCAAGTAACTTACACATTTTAAGTATATATTTATTATAAAGAAGCTAATAAGCTGGTTTTAAATATAAAGCCATTTCTTAGGCTTTTGTTTAAATGATTAAATAAATTAAGTAAAATATATTAAACATATTCTGGCGATTTCCTATATTTTATAAATATTACTACTAATTCATATCTTACTCCACACTTCTATTAAAAATCCCTTAAATATGTTTTTAAACATCTATTTATGTAGACTGAAGTTTAAGTTTAATTACAATTCTCAATTTTAGTAACTAGAGCTGTACCACCTGTAATAATATTATAAAAAATTAGCAGTCTTGGCTGGCGTTGTGTTGCTTTTAAAAATATCATCAATTCACGGATCTGCAGGACAAAGTTTCCGCCGTTGTCGCGCCTCTGACAAGGTTAAGTGTCCATTTGAGGCACAAACAAAGCGCCTGCCGCGTCCTGTCTTTTGTTGTCAGCTGAGCACAACAACAGCAGCCCACAAGATGGCTGCCACACCAACTCGCACACACACACACACTCGTACACCCAGTGAAAAGACTAAACTGTCGCCGCTTTGAAGTTGTTTTTACTGTTGTCGCAGTTTTAGGTCCGCCGCTTATACCCTGGACTCAAAGTATCTTTGAATTTTACACTAAATTACATTTTAAAGATATCAAAAATGAAAAGGGTTTTTCCATTATAAAATATTATATAGCTACATAATTAACTGAACATCTTAAATAAAAATGCTTTAAGCACAATTAGACAAGTTTTTAGTTAAAGAATAATTCGAAGAACACATTTTAAGTTCTAAGATATCACAGGGTATTTGGTAAATCGATTTCGCGACTCTCTAGTCTTGTTTTTTTATGATTATTGTGCTTGTTTTTCTTTCGCTTTTTGTTCTTTATTCCCCGTTTTATGTGTCAAGTTTGCCTGTTGCCTGTTGCGCTTCCTGGCCGCCCTTTGTCCTGTGTGGCAGGACCACACTCACAGTCGCTGCGAGGGGAAACACAACAAATAACAAAAACAAAATAAAAAAAACCATTCCCTCGCCTTAATTAAAAAGTTAAATTTTGTGTTCCCCTGCCTGAAACTTGGCAACACAGTTTGTCCTGCTAGATGTGGCTCGTGGCGGTGAGCAGAGACAGAGAGAGAGGAGAGTTCCATTTAAACACGGCCCGGCTATGTCCGCAATGACAGCTCAGACATTTGCCGACTTTCCGGCTTTCAGTTCAACAAACCCGCCATCTCAGTGGCCTGTAAGCGGTAACGGGTGTGCTGGCACCCTCCAAGGATTTATCCCAAAATAATTCTCTACAAGAATCACACGTTATTTTTTTTGATTTTATTTCAGGTAAAGAAAAATCCTTAATAAATAAATATAATACATTTTTCTATCTACGAGACTCCTTTCTATAATATCTTTTCACTTTGGCAAATCCTTCTCTCTATATATTCTCTATATTACTTATTAGAAGCTTCGATTTTGGAATCATTTTCAACATCATTAGCGCTGTCCTTTTTATGGGCCTCTGGCGATTAGCAGACAAGAGCCGTGCCTCTGTGAGGATTTAATTGAATGATGACTAAACGCTGAAACTTATTTAAAGTGCACAATTTTTGTCCATCAGTTTTTTGCGGGGGACTCGCAGAGATGAAAGGGAATCGGGTAATCAGCCTCGCTGCTGGTTTTTCACTTTAGTTCTTTTGTTTTATATGTTTATATATTTTATTTGAATTGAAAATCAAATACAGCCAATGCAGGGGACTTTGGACATTTTTCCACTAATTGGCATTAGCCGAAAGCATTCTGTCAAGCTGAACAAAGCGTGAGAGAGAGCGAAATAAAATTAACACTGAAATTATTTTAGTGCGTCAACTTTAAGCCGATTAGCTGCCATTTGCCGTTGCCCACAAACATGGTTGCACTCAGCAAAAAGCCATTAACCCCTGAAAGCTAGCCAGAAACAAAACACAAAAAGGAAAATAATAAAAATAAAGCGTAAAAATAACACTTGACTCTTGTTCGGTGGCAAATGAAAAGTTTTATTGAATGGAAATCAGCGGTGGCACTCCGGATTAAATAGAAATTAAATACGTTTCTTTGTGGCTGATTAGATATTTTTACCAAAGCCCAGCTAATAAAATGAAAGTGTTTATATACTTAAACAAAAATAGAGGATGTTGAAAATAATTAAAAATTGTCGAAGAGTGCTCGAGAGAATAAATTTAAGGCACCACCGCATTAACCAGTACAATTCCCCCAAACCTCGACATAAGCTGGGCTCAGATGCTTTTAAAAAGTCATCACAGGGGGCTGCCTTTATACCATATATATCTATATATCTCTATATCTCTATATATATATATTCTATCTATCTGCCAGTGTGAGTAAGAGTAAGAGTGGATGAAGAGCTCCGAAGCCTTGTGCAAATTAAACGCTTAACTAACCATTAAACAAAGTTTTGCTTGTAGCTCTGCGGTTGTTATTCTTCTGCCTCTTCTACTTTTTCGGCTTCGTTGTGGGTTAAGGCCTGCATTCGATGGGTTAAGGAGGGCGGGCCTTGTTCCTGGCTTTGCTTGTTATTTTTAATTAAGCAAATTTTCGGCACAAAACATAAGAAAACACCAAACAACACAGAGCAAAAAAGACTGAGTGTGCGAGTGCGAGTATGTGAGAGTTTGAGGAAAAAAGGTATTAAGGGTTAACTAGGGTTTCCCTATTCCTCTTAGGCCACAACAGATTGTTAATTAAAAATATTTAATGGCATTAATAGCAAAAAGAATAAACACAGAGGTCCGAAAATAAACGCACAAAAGTGGGCACCAAAAATTAGCAAAATAAAATCGAATGTCACAGCTTAGATATTTTAACGGGGTGTTATTTATAACCCAAGGGCAAATACTAAGATTTTAGCCATTCCCTTTCTCAAATACCCTACTTAATTTCCATTTTGCAAGAGATAAGCTTATAAATCACAAGCTAAACTCTAATTTTAAAGATTAATTTTTGTAAAAAGGGAGCATAAGTTTGTTAATTGAGATGGGAATGGGTTTAGTCCTAGTTTTGTAAAAGGCCTGCAAAAGGTTAATTAAATATATAAATAAAAACCTGGTTATATCAACAATTAGCCAGTTTAAAATGCAAATACTCGTAGAACATAAATCAATTGGCAAATACTATAAAATGGAAGGAAAACACCGAGATAGATAGAGAGAGAAACTTCAATGATTAAACGGTTTCCAAGTTGTTTGGCTTCCATATAAACATGTGTGTGTGTGTTGGTGTGCGTGTGTATTGGTGTGCGTGTGTGTTGGTGTGCGTGTGTGTTGGTGTGCATGTGTTTGTGCAACTATTTTGAGCAGCTTGTTTATCTAGTTGTACATTTATTTGGCTAACTGCCTTCAACCGCAAAATGTTTTGTGCTTGCCACCGCCACCGCCACCGCCGCCGCTCTTAGTCTCCTTTTTATTTAACCTTTTCTTTGGTTAGAAAAGGCCCTACTTCGTCCTATCTTGCTCGCACTCGATCCTGCTATCTCGCTCTGACATGGGCCATTTACGTAAAATTTTACGAGTCCTTTGTTTGAATTTGCACCAGTTTTATGGCCAACAAACTGAAGTCGAAATCGTAAAAAGACCTAAAACTAAAAAAGATTAAAATGGCAAAGAAAAACCAAGGCCTACAGAATATTCATAAAATAAATGTTTTAATAATATAAGCAATAGTATTATAAGCCCCATGGCTTCCATTTGTACAGATTATAAGCATTTCATGTTGTACTTTAAAGTAAATTCACTGCGAAATATGGAGCAGTATTAATTTGATTTTTCTCTTTTTGTCCTTTTCCATATCTCCGTGTTTGGTGTTTAATTTTTGCCATTCCCTTTATCATTTTTTTTCTCTCTCTATATATATATATACATATATATATGTATCGGCCATCAGCTACAAACAACTGAATCTGAATCTGAATCCGAAAATTGTTTTTTGCCACAACTTTTGGACTGTCGCCTCGTTTTTTGCAAGCGAAAAAAAATGCCATGATACTTTATAATGTTATTCCGTTGGTGCTGTTACAATTGTTGTCATTGTCATTGTTGTTGTTGTTGTTGTTATGGCATTATCCGACTTTCGCTTTGTCATGAGTGCTTACCAAATTTTCTTTTTCCAGTTTATTTTTGGCCGGTTTATTTTGCTTTTGTCTTTAGCATTCTTTGCGGTCCGATTTCGTTTCGGTTTTGTGTCACTGAAAATGTTTGGCATACTTGACCTTTTTTTGAAGCTATACACAAACTGAGATCTTGGGATTAACAGGTTAATTTAATAAAGAATTTCTTATTAAAAGATTATATTAAAAAGTTGCTTGATGTTGCTTGGGGCTTGCCAGAAATTAAAACTTGAATGTAATAAAATAATTCTTATTTATGCTAACTTCGGTTGGAACTTTTAAATTGTGTATTAATGTTTATATAAAAATATAATTAATGTCTGCCAATTTAAAAATCAAGCTGTGCAAATTTACCAACTGCCTAACTTTTAAATCTGGCGCTTAGGAGGCAGTTGAAGACCGATTAACTCTGTGTTATCAAATATTACACGAGCTTCTTTTCCACCACTAGCTGTACTGATCTTTCGTTCTGTCTGCTCAATCAAGATGGCGGCCTGCTCTAGGTGCACCCCGGCCATGCCAGTCATGCCAGCCACGTCACCCATGCCAGCTGATCAGCTGGTGCCAGTGCTGGAAAGTGCGAAATGCACTTCGGAGCTTT
>JAEIIG010002112.1:0-14653 GCA_018904695.1 Drosophila parvula
AAAAAGATTTCCCAAAGCATTCAATGAGTGACGGACTCGCTAAGTGAGCCAAGCACAACTGTACTGGAATTATCGGTGCCGACACACACGCGCGCACATCAATTCATCGATAGCAGGTGGAGATGAGCTATCTCCGGGGAATACCATCTTGAATGTTGGTTTTTATTTAAAGAGAGGGGAATATTATTTGCCAAGCACAACTGTACTTGAATTATCGATAATGTATCGAAAGAATAATGGCAAAGGAATTGTTTATCGATAGCTTGACTTTGGTTTTTACTCTCTGTTAATTTTATTATAATACTTGATGTACTTTATTTATTCTTAGCTTTTAAAAGTGCTCTATTTGCAAGTAACTAAGCTGCTTACCCTTAGCAGAAATGCATATAAAGTTAATATAATTATATTTGACACTAACCAATGAAAACCACAAGCTCAAATCGAAATTTACATATATATATATATACAGATATTATATGTTGGTAGATGCCCAGGCTTTTGAATCTAAAATTAAGAGTTCTGGTTGCGCACAATTAGTTCTAATTAAACGTACCCTAATTGACAAGTTGTAATTGAAAGCCAATGCAAATATTTCTTGAAAGCCGAGCGTAAGGCAATAGGCAATAGGCAAGCATCCTTTCGGTCTGTCTCTGAAATTCAAATGCTATGATACACGTTGTATAACCAAGTAAATTGGCAGCAAATTAGCGTTAATTGGCTGTAATCGCATCTATTGTCCATACACAAACATGGGGGATTTTCTCAGCAAGACTCGCATTGTGAAATTCAGACATCAGAGAATTTCCAACTAAGTATTGTTGATAGAGACAACACAATAATAAGCAAAGGCATATATTTATATTCAAATCGATTTTAAGGCACTTGTGCCCTTAGAAACTTTAATTATGTAAAATGCAAAAACAAAAAGCAGTAGTGATTTTTTTAACTAAAGAAATATTTAATTCATTTGATTTTGATTCATTTGAAAGTGTGAAATAAAATTGTACAGCATTCTTTTAGGCGCATTTCCTTTTCCTAAATCCTTTGATACTTTTTCTTTAGATCTTAACTTCAAGGCTATCCATGACCTATCGATGAGAATTTATTGTCTCTGGTTCTGCCCAAATAAATATAGTTTTTTTTTAAGGCTATTGCTGCACCTATTTTCTTCTTCTTTATTTGTTCTTTCCGTTCTTTTTTTATTCTTCTTCTGTGTGTTTGCACAACCTCTTTTGGCATCCCTTGCCTTTCGTTTCGCTTCTTTTGTTTTCGTTTCGCTCCTTCTTCGTGTTCCTGTTGTTTCGCTACGCTTTGTGCCGACATTTTTGTTTATTTTCTGCGCCTTCGTCTGTTTCAGTGTGTCAGTGTGCTAGACACAAATATATACATATATTTATAAACATACAGATAGATATATGTATATATCTATATAAACCCACGATTTCCAGTTGCTGTTACTGTTACAGTTGTATTGATATTGGTTGCAAGGCTTTCGGTTTCCGCTTTATTTGCCTGATATTTTGCGAGGTATTAAAGGGTAGTTGTGTTGGATCAAAAGTGGTGATTTATGGGAATTTTTCACAATTTATTGTTTATTTATTATTCTAAAATCTGCATTTATATTAACTTTATAGTTTTGTAACCCAAAAAAAGAAGTGATAGTTAAAATATATCGATGCGTTTTCGAAAAGTAAACCTTTTTTAGGCAAAGAAATCACTAGGGATTTAAGCGCTCTTAAAATGTGTCTTAAATTATGGAATATAATACTTAATTTATCATATTCAGTGTAAATTAATGTTGTATTATGATATAACATTTTTTAGAATTTTTTTAGGGACCGCTTCAAGCGATTTTCAGATCCTAGTGATACTCCATATTTTTATTATGAAATCTCCTTAATATATTCCCAAAGATAATCTATGAAATCTTGAAGTTTGAGTTAAAGCTTTAATTAACAATTCTTTAAATATTACCTATTTTTTAATAATTATTTCCCCTCTATTTTATTAATGTTGAATAGTTTAAATAATTGTAGCGCCCAAAAAGGGATCATCAATCAGTCGTTTCAGTTAGCCGTGAAAAACCCTTCTCACTTGTTGTTGTTATTGCGATTTCCGCGGAAAGGAAATCGCGTGCCAGAAATCGCTAAAAATGTTTGCCGTGTTGTTGTTGTTGTTGTTTCTGCTGGTTATTTCCGTTTGCGTTTATGTTTTACTTAAATTCCCTTTAACCGGCCTCAACATCCTGTGTAACGCAAAACACCAAACGCCAAAACGCTTCCCATTCCCAGGACCTTAAACGCAATGAGCATTTTTACGCTGTTGCTTTGGGTTTCGCATTTTGTTTGCGCTTATTTTATTGTTTTTTTTTTTTTGTTTGTGTTTTATTTATTTTTGTTTTTTATGCTGTAGGTTGGGGTGTTTGTTTTTTTCCGGTTTTGCTGTTGATTATTTGTGTATTTGCACTATCACGTAACGCGGCAAAATGAAGTCGTAAACGCTTTTTCCGTAATCCCTGCCGGAATTTCCATTCCTCTGCCGCCCCATCCCCGTATATACCGAGTTTCGATTTGGTCCGGAAAGCAAGTGGAAATCAATTCAACTTGAATTATAATTATACAGAAATTTCTTTTTCTTTTCCAACTGGATTTTTTTTATTTTTGCAGCCTGTCACCCCTCTAAAAAGGTTTTCTCATTAAGCGACATTGCATAAATCAAACAAACAAAAGCTAGAAAGTAAAGTTAAGTCCAAAGTGTGGAGGAAAAACAGAAGAGCAGAAAGTTACAAATGACTGCTTGGAAGGGAGGGGGAGTTGTAAAAACTTTTGCCCAGAAAAATTCATTAAAAAATCATATCAATTATTTGGCGACCTGTCAGAGAGAGAGCGAGACCGAGATTGTATACTTTAAGGATCAAGCGGAGTGGGGGAGGTGGATTAATTGAAAGATATTTGGCGGCCAGTGAGTCCAAGTCCTGGGGCGGTAAAAACATTGATGCCCAGCCAGCCAGTGAGTGCATTAAGAAGATTATTCGTTTCGATGGCTGGGTCTTCTCATGTATTGATCCTGAGCCTTTAAAGCGCCTTAAGTCAGCACAAAGCAGCTCTCACCGTGTGTGTGTGTGTGTCGGTGAGTGAGTGTTTGGCCTTTGTAAGTCAGCTTAGCCGCAAAATGTGTGCACTGCCTCAGATACTTGACCCAAAGCCAAAGCCAAAGCACACACACACACACACCTCCCACACACACAACACCCAAATCTGACCAAAGTCCAGCCTCAAAGCCAAACGAAATGACCTGAAAATTCATCGGGGACTTTCATCGAAAACTCGGCTCGGCTCACACAGTTAACCGGAATGATAATGATAATGAGCATGGGGTTGCCATCGTCATAATCATTATCCTTGCCATTGCCATTAACAAAGGGCCACCGGAGTAGTAAGTATTAAGTAGTAGGCCTACTACTCTCGGCTCCAATATTCCCCCATTTATTTATTTTGGTTTTTTTTTCGCTTTGCTTGGCTCCCAAATTGACGCCTTCTTCTTCGACTGACTAAGCAGAATTAGTTACGGCTCATTATTGATTTTGGTTACGAATCAAATGAGGCAACACTTCTTCTGGCTCCAAAAGAGGGGTTAGGGTAGGCGTAGGTGCGGTTGTAGTTGTAGTTGTAAGGTTTTGGGTTAGGGTTAAGGGTGGTAGTGTGGCAAATTCCACTAAGGGCATACGTATTTTAGCAATCAAAGAATGGGGCATTACGCTGAGTTTAACCGAAATGGAGTCAATGGAGGAATATCGCTTAACATGGGTTTAGGTAAGGGTGAGAAAAGGGGTCAAAGAAGGTGAATCGAGGTGAAATCAGGGGTTCAAAGAGTGAAATATGGTAGACAAAAAGGAAGAATAGAGGAATGCGTTTACAAAAAGATATAGAGTTGATAATTGGGTTTAAAAAGGTGAATTGAGATGAAAATTGAGGGTAAATGGGTGAGTTACAGTAAAATGCGTGGTGAAAAAGGTGAATTTAATATTAAATACGCGTCGAAAAGGTGAATTTCAATACAATGTGTGGTAAAATAAGGTGAAAAGTTGATCAAAAAGATATCAGGATAATTTAAAGATGTAAAAGGGATATAATTATAAACAAGTAGGATGAAAATATGAGAATTAAGGTTAGTTAAGTAAATTTACTTAAGAAAATAAGTGAAAAGAGGCAGCAAATTGAGGTGGAAAAATATAGATCGGGGTGAAAATCAAGAGATCGTGGTGAACTAAATAAGAACAAGGGAAATAAGGCACAAAGTTAGCATAAAATTATATAAAAATGTCATTTAAGTAGAAAGAAACTTATATTTTTCATTCCCATATATATTAATTCAAAAACTTCAATTAGTAAATTGCAAAAAAAAAAGAAAGAAGAAAATAGCAGAAAACACCAATATACAAACAAGGCAATAACAAGTGCAAACGACGGCCACAGGAAATTGCAATGAAGCGCGGTAAATGTAAACCATAAAGAGGACTACACCAAGGTAAATAAAACCAAGACATAATTAGAACTTTGAGGGAAATTAATCCCCATAGCGGATGTAATTAAAAAACAGTGGAAGCTGCTGAAAGTTAAGTATTTCAAACAGCCCCAACCGCGCCGATTCGAAAGGGGATCGTAAAATTTGCAGGTAAATTGGTGCTAGATAGAAATTCGCAAGATTTATTCTCAGCCAGAAGAGTATCTCCGAGGGTACTTGAGGTTAATAAAATACAGCGAATTGGTGCCCAAGGAGGACTAGATAGGGATGAGTCAAAGTCAAGTCCTTTGGCGTAAGAAAGGGGCGGCGCTAAGGTTGGGGCGTGGACCGGGGTAACGGGGGGCGTGGTGTCGCCGCAAGGCTATTAACAACAGTTTGCGCAAATGACACTGCAATAAAGTATGGCAAAGGAAGGAGGGAAAAAAAGGCATTAAAGGCGAAACAAAAACAAGAGAAAGTCAGGACATGCGGCGAAAGGATATGGCCGGGCAACCGGGCAGCCGGACCACCCAGAATACACCCTCCTCCTTGACCGTTGGCCAGGGAATGTCTTATGCACAGATTTATTATGTGGCCATAAATAAATTACAGGACCAACACCAACACACCAACACACCAGCACTCATTCACTCGAAGGGAAGGATTTATATGATAAGGGTTAAAAGGTCCGACGACAGGGGAACGTCATTTCTCCAAAGTTCCCCTCTGCCCACACCCACACACTGTAAATGCTTATTAAAATGCATAGAAAATGTTAAATGATCTAATTAGTGAAATATTTTCACCATAATTAAGCAGCCAGTCAGCCAACCAGCCAGCCAGCCAACCAGCCAGCCAGTGGAAATATGTGCGAGGATTTTCGCAGCTAAAGTAATCGCCTTCAGAGCAATGTGTGCCAGAAATGCCGGGAATTTCAAATAAAAGCTCTGCTGCTAACCGGAAGAGCGAAGTGGAAAGGCCATCACAGATAAGAGTAATTCCCTGGTTAGCTTACAAACTAAAAAAAAAAAAAAGGGAAAGGGGGAAAAACCAAGCAAAGAACAAAATTAAATCAGATAGAAAATGAAATCCGCTTTGTATGATGGATTTTTTTTTGTTGTTGTTGCACTTTAAATCGTATAATCTATGGCAAAATCTAGGTCGCATCAAGTGGAGTTCGATTTAGTTAGGTGTTCGGAGTCAAAACCAATTAGTCGTTTATAAATACAACGGAGATATATAAAAATAAATCCAACACTTAAATAAAGGGCTCCCCGATCGGGTATAATTATTTGGTGATTAGTGTAGGTCAGGTATTTCGGTAATTTGTGGCAATTTATATAGAAATAAGTGTTTTATTCCAAGAAGTAATTGTACAGAGTTTATAAATAACTTAAGAGGATTTCCTAAAGAAATCTACTGAAGAGCTCTTGAATTAAGTAATATTATTTAATGGGTTTTACTATGATTTATTTTGATTTATATTAGATTATAATTAAAATACACTTAAGTAGAGCTGGAAAAACATCGATGTTTAAAGCCTTTATATCGATGTTTACATATAAGAAACATTGGAAACTTCGATACTTTTCCAGCTCTACACTTAAGTATAGAAATCATTAATATTTTTAAAGAGGTGTACAAAATTATGCTAGAAAATTGTCTATCGTAAAAACTAAACAAAATTTACTTAGAATTTGATAACTAACATATTTATTTTCCTACTTTTAGACACATTTTTAAGACTTTTAAAAACACTAGTAATTTCTAAAGCACTTTACATAAAAATATAAAATAAATTAACAATATTTAAAAGCTGCAACTAAATGTGTTCAGTATTTCTTAAACTAAATGCCTCTTAATATAATTCCTTAACTAACTAACTAAAAAACACTAATTTAAGGTTTTCTTTATCACCAAGGAATATTTTGTTTTAAAATGTTTTAAATATGCCAAAAAACAATCAAAAATAGGCTAAAGTTCTTGTGAATTCATATAGGCAAAGGCTTAATATTGTATATATAATATTATATATTGTATACTTGAGATAATGGCTTCTTATTGTGAGTTTCCTGTTGAAAACTGTATACTTTTGTACGTCTAACTTGGGGATATAGGGTATCCCCAGGTTATATCAGCACCACTTTAACTTCAGACCGCTTTCTCAGTTTTTTTCTTCGTTTTTATTTAATTCTCTCTTGTTGGCCAAATCCAAACTTGAACACGAGTTCGAGAATCTGCAGCAATAATTGCTCAAGACTCGTGAACTTAATTGAATCCTGTGCGGGCTGTATGGGCTCTGTGTGGGAACTGTGTGTGTGTGTTTGTGTGTGTGGAATGTCCCTTTGAGAGGGGGTGGGTGGGGGGTCAGGACTTGAGTTGGGGCGGACCAGATTAGCCGGCGCTATCGACCGGCCTGCCATCCGGTGGCGAAATCCGTTCGCCTCTGACTGACAGCGGCTATCAGTGCGTTTCGATCTGGGACACACACAGCGAATGGCTACTGAAACAGTAACAGTTACAGGACGAAGGACGAAGGACGACGGGCGACGGGCGACTGGCGACGGGCGACGGGCAACGACGACGACAACGACGTAGTAGAAGAAGGACCCATGTCAGGCCAGATGACTGCGACAACAAAAATGTGACAAAATAAATAAATTAAATTGTTCAAAAATGTTGCAGGTTGTTACTGGTTCCCAACATCGCATGTTGCATACGAAATGGAAAATGGAACTTGCCAAAGTTGATTTCTATTTTGGCACGTGTTTCGTTGTCGTCTAGCCCCGGCAAATGGAAAATGGGGAAAATCGGTTTTTGGGAAAAGGTGGCAATGGAGGTGCTCCCTCCAGAACCTCGCCTAGCCTGTCCTGGTGTGAAGGACCTCCAGAACTTGAGGGCGGGCGAGAGCGCGCGCTCGGGCGTGCACTCATTAGGAATATGGATTCAATTATATGTCGCTGGTGTTTGGCTCTCGCACATAAAACAAGAAATACGCTTCGCCCCAGAAAACGTGCTCGAACTGCTGATGAAAGCCATATCTGGCTCGCTCTCACCTACTCAGTGGATATGGGTCCAGGAATGTGAGCAAATAATGGAAATATTTACTTCGTGTTTTCGAAACTTTCCTGGGGTTAAAGCAAACAACATCCCATTCACAGCACAGGACACCTTCGGGGTACCTATTAAAAATATAGCTATAAAAATCCACTGAAAATCAAGAAACTGAAATGTTTTTAAAGCCTGAAATATCTTACTACATTAATTGGGTACTTTGGATTAAATTATATAGTTAATTTCTTCAAACAAGGGCTGGCTTTTGTTTTATTTTAATTTTGTTCAATAAGAACTATAACTGTTCTTGTGTGGTTTAAGGTTGTCTACCATAAACTCCTTAAAATATATATTATTCTTTAACTTATTGTATGGATTTCCCACAATATTGATCGACCCTCTCCTTCGTTCGGCCTTCGAAAAGTGAATGCAACACATGCAAATCATTCATAATTGTATTTCAGCTGCTTGGCACATCAGTAATTAAGTCAATTTATCATTAACCTGGGCACCTGTCGCCCACTCCTCTCGCCCCTCCCCCTTAAGTCCCATACATACATATATATAGGCGGCAGCCGGCAATGTATCTAATGGCGGGTCGTAAAATTTATTGCGTATACGCCCTCGTGTTCCATGGAATGCTTTTAAATGTTAAATGTGCAAATTACGCTGCACGTGACTGTGACTGCTACTGTTCACTGTTACTATGGACTGCTACTTGGCCAGTCCACGACGGAGTACACAGCGAGAAAAGGGGGGGAGGAAGGGGGAAAAGAAGCGCCTTCTAAATTCAAGAATAAGTTGCTTGACTTAAGAGCGCTTTGTGCGCTGGCTCGTCTGAATATTCAAATATTTGATCGCCAAAGAGGGTACACCGGAAGAAAATATATATATAAATACATGAAATACTTAAAAGATATAAATTCATTTTTAAAGATAAAATAATATATTTTGTATTGAAAATCAAATCAAAGTAGATTTTATCATAATAATTTATTTTATTTTAATCTAGAATAAAGTTATAGCTCTCGAATTTTTGCATCTCTGTCTGTGTACGTTCTTTGGAGTTGGGGGCGTGGCTGGTGGGCGGACTTTTTGGCCATCGGCTTGAGCGTGGGCGTGAATCTTCACAGCCTCTGTTGGCTTTGACGGCAAACAAATGCTTTGATATTTATTGCCCTCGCAGTCAGCCGCAGTTCACCTTCTCAGTGTCCCTCCCATCCCTCCATCTCACACTCTCCCTCCTCCCTCAGCCCCTCTATGGCCCCCTCTCTGGACCCCTCTCTGGCCTCCTCTCTGGTCTCCTCTCTGGCCCCCTCTCTTCTTAAGTGGCCAAAATGCGCGACTAGCAATGTCATCGTCGTCCTTGTGTTGGCCATGCACTTAAAGCAGCAGAAAAAGCTGGGCGAAATAGGCAAAGAAAGAAAGCGAACACAGGCGTAGAAAGAGAACGAATTTGGTTGAAGAAAGAGACAAAAAATAGCCAAAGAAATAGAGAAAGAGAGAGATGAGAGAGAGAGTAAGAGGCGGCAAAGTTGCTGCTGAGTAGGAGTTGATAGGTTAGTGGGCGTGGTGCATTTAGGTAAGATTTAGTACAGGTTCGCACAAAAGAAAGTGAAATCGAAAAGGCAGTTTTGGACACCGAAAAAAATTACGCTCAACTTTTGACACTCAGTGTGCGAGCGCTCAATGGAATCGCTCTCTCTCTCTCTCTATGTAGTTATTGAAAGAGCGTAACAGGAACTGCTTAACTGAGAACTGAAGCGAGGCAAGAAATATAGAAAGAGCGAATAAGTAAGCAAGCTCTCACGCACTCTCCTAGTGCTTATTAAAAGAGCGTTATAAAAAATGCTCAACTGAGAATACTCAATCGAAAAACAAAAATAGAGATACTAAAGGATCAGGGATTATTTCTGCTTCATAATGTTCTATCATAACACGGTCTATTTAAAAGGTAGATTTTCCTATTTTCAAACTTCTTTCACTTAGATTTAGTTTATTTGTTTCTCCTCTCTTTTAAACATTCATACAAACATACATACAAACATACATATAAACATACATATATATATATATTTTGCTCTTTTCCTGTCCCGTTCTGCATTTCCTTTTTTCTGCAATCTAAAGTGAAATGAAAGCCAGCAAAATGTCAGCTTGGCACAGTTAAATTCACGTGACAAGCCAATATTAAATTTGATTCAACTGCAGCGGACGCCGAGGGGTTCTGGGTGTACTATGTGTGTGTGTGTGTGTGTGTGTGTGTGAGCAGGGGCGGCGGAATTTCCAAAAGGGGAAAAGGATGGAAACGGCTTGGCATGAAATCGATCGTTGCTTTTTGGTATTTCGCCTGTCGCTCTCGGGCTTCTCTCTTTTTTTTTTCGCTCGACTCTGGTTTCTCCCCATTTTTTCCGGATTTTTTCTCCGATTTTCCTTTTTTTTTTTGTGTGTTTTCTTGGATTTTTTTTCTCTGCGTTTGTGCTGCTGCAGCAATTAAAACTGAATCAATTATGATTTTTGACTTGGCCAGTGATGCAGAGAATTGGAAATTGCCAAGGGGATCACCGGAGGCTTCAGAAGATCAATTGAGGGCGAAACAAATCGCCTATATTTGTTTAAACAAAAGGGAACAAAGGGTTGTTATTATGCCAAACAGATTTTACTCTTATTAACTTTAAAATGAATAAACTTAGCAGCCATTTGTATTCTTAAGTTATCTCTTTTGGGAGTTATATATATAATAAATAAACCCCGAAATGCTCTCTTAGAATTCCCGCCTGAACAACTTAAATATTAGCCACTAAATTGTTATCTTCAAACCGTCAGAGATTTAAATAAGACCCAGAATAAGTTGATATTTAAGTACGTAGTCTTAAACAGACTCCTTTAGTTATTTGTTTCGTGGCAAGCCAGTACTCAAAACTATTCATTTCCATTTTAAAGCTGCCTCGAAACACCTGGGATTACCGTTCAGTTAGACAATTTAGTGCGTAGTTCCCAAAAAATAAAGGCCAAGAAAAACTACTTGAGGCCAATAAGGAATGCTATTTTCAACACTTCGCCACTCAATTGACATTTCAAAGCTTTTCTCTAAGAGTGCGCGCACTTTTCTTTTCCCGTATTTGGCCATTCACTTAGACAATAAATAGCAGCAGCTTGCTTTCAATTTCGAGCAATTTATGTTCGAATGGCCGCTTTAAAGGGGCAACGAAATGAAAGAGTCTCCGGATCGGACTTGAGGTAAATAAACATTTTGAGCTTGGTTACCTGAGCTAGTTATGTTTACAGTTTGCATCGGATGGTTACCAATATGTGTACGGTGGCCAGGCATTTGACGTTGACTTTTGATCGCCTTTTTGGGGCAGAGGGGGTTGGTGCTGGTGCTGGTGCTGGTGCTGGTGCCCAGGGAATGGATATTGGTTGGGGCAGTTTCTCTGCTGGGCCAATGTGGCGTATGCGCAATATTTGTATTACAGTTTCATATGCAGTGCAGGCGATGGCGAACACGTGCTCTCCTTCACAGTGTGCCACTGTGTGTGTGTGTGTTGGCCAAGAATAAGATGAGGAAGGAGGCTTGGATTAAGGAGAAGGAAAAAGAGTACAAGAAGCACAAAAAACAGCAGGGGAGAAAAAAGAAGAACGGCATCAGTTATGGCTAACGAATGCGACGACGCTGCTCGCCCTTAACTCAAATGTACAACATCAATAAATAAAAAAAAAAAAAGAAAAACAGAAACAAGTAAAGGAAGGTTTGAAGCCATGGTCCCGATCATCTAATACCTTGGGATTGGTTTGGGAAAGGAAATGTGACCTACTTATAGGATTTATTTAAGATAAAAACGTAGCCAAAAGGGTTTTAATTTGGTTTTCTTATGTATTTATATATTTAAGAAATAAGGAAATAGATTTAGAAAAGGAATAACTTTTTATTTTGAATCAGAAATTATGTTTTAAATAAATTTATAATTATTATATGCTCCATTTTTTGCAAATATGTAGATTTAATAGCTAATTTTAGAATATTTCTATAGCATCTATGAAAAATTTGCTATATTCGATTCGAATTCGAATTAAAATGCTTCCAATTTATTTTATTTGAAAGGTTTCTTGTATTCCTTCTTTATAGTTTAATGTTATTTCTCTCCAACTGTATAAATATTCCATATAAAAATATCCATACAACCCGCAGCAGGCTGGGTATTTACCAAGAAGGGAGAGCTAGCGGGGAAAAAAATAGAAGCCAGCAAGGATATAAAAAAAGGATAATAAACAGGGTCCCCTAAGAAATCTATAACTGAGTAAGCCACATCAACACACACACCACACACACACCCAGCTGGAGGAGCAACAGCAACATATCGATAAGGATGTATAAGGACATGTTTGTGGCGCCACACACACTCGAGCACGTTCAAATTTAAACGATTTTCGTGTGCGAGTGTGCGTGTGTGTGTGCCGGCTGTGTGTGTGTGAGTGTGTGGGCGCACATAAATTTCCATATGGCGAACGACTCATGCAATATGCAAGATAACTTCGATGAAAAGGCGATAAAAGACACCAAAGCCTCTTACTTGCCACCAGCCCCCCTCCAACTCATCTACCTAATGTCGATGGCATTCAAAATGTATAAAGCAAACTCCAGCCCCCTCATTTCTCCACACTGCTTGGCCCCATCACACTAATGTATCTTCGGCTCCAGCTCCAGCTCCGGCCTCGGCCAAATTATGAGTGACAGTTGCGAGTTGTGTGTGAGTCGGAGTCGGAGGCAGAATGCGCCAAAAGACATCAACTTGATATTTTCGTGGCACTCACACACTCGCTCTCAAGGAATGCAGTGGAATATTTAAAGGAATTCCCCGATAAATACTGCGGATCAAAAGCAACTTTCTCTTCTGCAATAGGGGGGAGGTGACCCGGTCGGGGCGAAAGTTATTTTCTTTTGCCTGGGAGTCTCCTTGGTAATCCCTTATTAAAAATGCACAACTAGCTGGGGACATCATGCTTATGAAAAATTTAATTTACCGCAGTTATTTTATGTACCAATTGGGTAGAAAGGGACTTTTAAGTTTTTGTTTCTTCTTTGAAATATCTGATTTTCAATGGTATTAAAAGATAATAGTTGTATTTAGTTAAATAAGAGGCTTTGTATACTGTTTAATTAAGCAGCTTTACTTGTTGTGTAATCGTAGGTATTCAAACGATTATATGTATTAAGATATGTGTTAGTGGAAGGTTTATGTTTGGAGAAATATTTCTTTTTAGATGCTTTGTTTTATATTTTAATATAATTTATAATAATAGCTCAGTTCGGCTTTTACCTATTGTGCTCTCTCTTGATGTGCAAGATCAGTTTTCGTTCTCCTGAGGATGCAATGCAGAAAACAGTAGCGAACGAGAGAGTTTCTTTTTAGTATAGGAGAGAGCTTTGTAGTTCGTTCTCCTGAGGCCACTTGTTTCATGGAAAGATCTTTTGTGTGTGCCTCTCCATTCCCTCTCTCTCTCGTCTCTCTCTCTCTTCTCTTTCTCTTTCTCGCTCTCACCTCCACGCATTGCCTGCAATGCAGAAAGCAGTAGCGAACGAGAGAGTTTCATTTTTAGTTACACTCTGAGAGAGCTTTGCAGTCTTTCTCTCTCAGAATACAATTGAAAGAGATTACAAGAGAAACAACAAAACCACCTATATTATTCATAACATTTCCTTTTAGTGTAATTGGCTGAGTGCAACCGAAAGAGCTGTGTTAAAAATGTGAGAAATTATTTTTAATTAACTGCTTTCAATGTTACGAGTGGCTTCTAAACGAATGCATATCGAATGCTTTTATTTGCTGACATGTGACACGTTAACCTAAAAACCAATTACCGGATAGATTTAGACTTATCACTAAATGCATGTCCCTGATGCTAAGGACGATGATGAAAATAACTGACTGCGGCGGTGGCGGCATGTGTGCATGATATTCCATCAACTGTCGGCTGGCAATCAAAGCTCGTTATCCGCCGGGGCATGCCGTTAGCCTTATTGCAATTCATTTGCCGGCTTAGCCCCAAGCTCCCACCCTTTTTCCCCCAAAATTTCCCACTTCCGCTCCTCTCTCTCTGTCTCTCTCTCTCTCTCTGTGGGATTTTCCCAGTGCCCTGCCCCCGTTAGCGATTTTCCCTCCCGTGTCGCCACCGATTTCCCTCTGGCTGTTGGCAATACGAGGAGCACTTGAGCGTGCGCCAAATTAAAACACCGCAAAATGTCAAGTGCCGCAAATGCCAAAAGAGCGAGAGCGAGACAGCGGGGGGCGGGAAAAACAGGAAAATGTATGAGGAGGGGGGAGGGGTTGGGTGGTGATGGGGCTTGGGGTTGGTGGAAAACCGGAGGCAGTTGAAACGACGATAGTGGGACAGACAGAGCGGAAGGATACGCGTCGCAGTTATTTTAATGAGCATTAAATGATGTGGCAAGCCGTCCTCCCCAAAAAAAAGGCGGGTGCAACCTACCCCACTTGCGCCTCATTTACGGCTTAATTATGGCAATCGACAAATATGCACAAAACTATACCACACACGCACACTTTTTACAGTCTTTTCTGCTGCCTGCTAACAAATCTAAATTGCAATGTTTTACACAAAAATGGGGATATTTCTAGACGGAGGAAGGGAGATTATGGGAGGTTTTGCAAAAAAATGCATGACATTGCTGCAAATTTATGGGACACTGGCACACACTCATGGACACCAAATTCTTTTGTACTTCAACCAGGCTCAAAACCATTTTATGCAAGCCAAAAGCCAAAGCCAGCCACCGGAATGATATTGCAGGGTATGGCGAACCAATAGAGGCTGCTGCTCCTATATATTTTTCGTGGTGATTTGCGGGCCCTCACATCCTCCTCATCCACATCCAATCGTTTGTGTGGGCCATCCTATGTGACATCCATGGAATTGGTTGAGCGGCAGCGTCAGGATTACGGCGCGGCATCCACAAAAAAAAAAGAAACTGGGTTTTTGGCGGACTGGAGGGAAATTGAAACAAATGCTTTACAGATATTTATTTGCATATTTGCATAATGCTTTTCTCTGGTTCCTTTTTTTTTTTTAGTTTTTTTTTTGT